>CAUYQG010050926.1:0-10245 GCA_963574415.1 Tarsius wallacei | reverse complement strand
GCTAAGATTTTACAAAGCAGCTAGAATTTACAAGGCCAAGAATATGTGAGTAAGAGTGCCAGAGATAGAATGTAGGTAGAACGATTTGTGTTCTTCCATGTATATTCCCAATAGGGGGAGTGCTGGGTCATACGAAAGGTCGATGTCTAGTTCTTTTAGCAATAGCCACATTGTTTTCCATAGAGGCTGAGCTAGTTTGCATTCCCACCAGCAGTGTAGCTTTGAGTGAGCGGGGCAGTTCCTGCCTTGGTCCTACAGGGCGTCGGTCGATCCGGCAGCAGCAGAGTTAACACGAGGCCCCGCCCCCGACGGGGGGCGGGGTAGGGACCAGAGCTGGCTCCAGCAGGGCTGCGCCTTAGGCCGCCTTGTGCCTCTGCGCATGCGCGCGGCGTCGTGAAGACGGGGTCGGACTCAGAAATGGCGGCCTCCGTGTTCTACAGCCGGCTGTTGGCCGCCGCCACACTTCGGACTCACCGGCCCCGGACGGCAGTGCGGGCTGCCGCTCAGGTATTGCCTCTCAGCCCTCTCTCGCCTCGAGGGTCGGCAGGAGAAAAGGCGAAGTGGGAGACCTGGCACCGTGGACGAGGTGTGAGGGGACCCGTGGCCCGGCTCGGGGTCACTCCGCTGGCAGTGACATTTCCTGGGTGCCCTGTCGGGCCCGCGGGCGGCTTGCCCAGGGAGTGCTGCCCGCGTTTGCGCCGCTCTGCTCCAGCCCGGAGTCCGCGGGGCAGGCCCGGCAGCCTGGCCGCAGCTACTCCCCGGGTTTCTGAGGGGGCGGCGGGGAGAGGGTGGACTCCGAGTGGAAGTGAGGGGTCAGGACAGTTTCTGCCGTCAGTCCCCGGTCCGGCACCGTGGGCCCCGCTCGCTGCCCCTCTTTGGGCAGGGAGGGGAATGCCCTTCAGATGTACTTCTGCGTTTCTCGGGAGCTGTCAAAGGTGGGAATGCTTTCAGAGGTCCAGCAGTGCCTGCTGACTTGCCTTTTCTGGGGCGAGGCGGGGAAGTTTTCTCTCTCCCCCTCGTGATTGCTGCTCCTTAATAGCCGTAATAAGATTATGTTTTCCAGCTAACCCGTTGAGGTAGTAAGAAAGTAATCTTTTGGATCACTTCTTTTCTGGATAGACTATAGCACAGCAGCCAACGTTTTGGTTTTGTTCTTGAGTATTTGCTGTGTGCTAGGTACTCATTAGGATTTTCAGCAACCCTGGGAGGGAGGCTTTGATACCCGCATTACCGATGAAGATCTGTGGCTACGGGAACGCGTAGTTTGGTAATTTGGGCTAGGTCACCCAGCAGATAAGGTCATAGCTGAGGTTTAATGTCAGAACCGTCTGTTTCTGAAGCCTATGTGCTTGAGTCTGCTCTACGACACCGAAAACATAAACATATTCTTTTCTGCGTTGACTCCAAGAAACTGTGGAAGGGTCTCATTGGCCTCCTGAGTTCATTCTAGGGTTTAAGGTTTTGTTCCGAAGTCCTCAGACATGTCACATGTGAATTGACTTAGCCCTCTCCCTCCTTTTCCCCCATTTTTGATGCTGTTCTTACTTTCAGTCTAGAGGTAATGAGTTCAGTGAGTTTGCTACCTAATAGAAATGACTTGTTTTGGTCTTATGAGTTTAAAAGGGTGTTATCTAGTTTTTAGAAAATAGGATTTGGCCAACAAATATGTTTTCATTCTAATCAAAATCTTTATCCTTTTGGAAATTCTAATTAAAAGCCCTTTGTTTCTTCATAAAGGAATACCTACTATATTCTTTATAACAGCTTCTGTCCTCTTCTACCCTAGCATTAAAAAAATGCAACTCTAAAGTTTGGAAGGACCTTACTCTAACCCCTTTTGTAGATGAGGGCACAGAAGTGCATAGTCTTAGGAAACTTGTTCAAGGTCACACATTGAATGTAGCAAGTTCTCTTCAACATTTCGTTTAGTTCTCTGACACTGTTCCAATTACTTGGTATCTTTCACCTAGTGAACATTTGATGAACATAGTTCAGGTTATGAGCAGATGAAATAATTAGGAGATTTTCTTGGTTGTTGTGAATCACACACCCAAGAACTATATTTTTCTACTTTTGAATTGGTATTATTTAAACTAGGCATGTTTTTGGGTGGGTGGTGGTGTAGAGATTTGACCAGGAATTGGAAGCCTTTTGGCAATAGGAATCTTCTAAGTGTCAGTATCAGAAAAGAAAAATACTTAAATGTAGGAGTCTTTGTGATTATGTAGGAATTTGTATTACCAACATAATTCAAAACTGAGGATGTTTTTAAGTTACAATTTCTAGTGGTACAAGGGAAGAATTATAAAAATATTTCAGATATTAAAAAATCCTTTGAAGTGACATAAAAGCTATCAGCAATAACTTATGAGAACTAATTCTTTATAAGTAGAGATATTTTGAAGAAACCATAAAATTATGGAGTTTTGCATTATGTGTTTACCCTCAACTTCTTTTGGAATAGTCTCTAACTGATAGAAATATTCCAGGAATAGTACAGTTAGTACCTGTGTTGTCTTCCTCTAAATTTAACACTTTGCACATTTGCTTTATTTTAAAAAATGATATATGTATGCAATATTTATATACATATGTATGTATGTAAAATCACATACATTCATTTATTTTTGCTGAGCCATTTTAGATTAAGCTGCAGGCATCTTGCTGGATATTTAAGTATATGTCTCTAAGAGTTAAGGACATTCTCTCCAATAACCACAATATAATGATGAATATTATAAGAAAATTTAACATTGATGTAACATGAATATATAGTTCAGATTCAGGTTTCTCTGGTTGTCCCTAAAGTGTCCTTTATAGCTTTTAGATTTTTTTTTTTTTTTAAACCGAGATCAGGCTTTAATGGTGTTTTTTCCTGATCCATCAAGCCAGTTAGGTATCACCTAGTGATTTATATGCTAGTGATATAGTACTTTTTTGTATATTGCAGTTTTTTTTTTTTTTGAGATGAAGTCTCACTTTTGTCGCCCAGACTGGAGTGCAGGTGTTGCAGTTGTTTATTTACATGTCTGTGAACTCTGTGACTGCGACCTAGTCAGGCTTTATTCTTTTAACTTCCCTAGCATACTGTCTAGTATATAGGCATTCAAAAAATATTTGTGTGTATGACTTTTTACCAGGCTTATGATAGGTATTCCCTTTCCCCCTTATTTTTATTATTATTTTGAAGTATAATTTATGTACAGTAAAGTGTACAACTTAAGTGGATAGCTAGATTAATTTTTATCGTTGTATTCATCTGTAGCCAACATCTATATGAGGATATACAATGTTTTCAGCCCTCAGAAGGCTCTCATATATCCTGTCTTATCAGTACTCTCTGATAGAAGGTAACCACTAATTCTGACTTCTTTCACCATAGGCTAATTTTGAATGGTTTTGAATGCTAGGAAAATAAATAATTAAAGTATGTATTTTTGTTTTTGACTTCTTTCCATTAACATTATGTTTATGAGATTAATCAATATATGGGCAATAGTACTTTTTTCTTTTTATTACTGTGTAGTATATTATGAATATACCACAATTTATCCATTTTCTTCTTGATGGGCAATCAGGTCATTTACAGCTTTTGTCTGTTATAAGTCAGCCTGCTATGGACATTCTTACATATGTCTTTTGGTAGATATAAGGATTCATTTCTGTTGATATATACCCAGGAATGGAATCAGAAATGAGAAGTATACTGAACAGTTTGGGAGGATGCTGGCTCATGCTCTCCCCCTGCCCTCTCTTTTTCTCTCTCTTTCTGTTTTTTGATGGTGGCCTTGCTTTATTGCCTATGCTGGAATGCAATCATAACTCGCTGCAGACTAGAACTCCTCGGCTCAAGTGATCCTCTAGCCTCAGCTTCCCGGGTAGCTTCCCAGGTAGCTGAGATTATAGGCACAAGCCACTGCACCTGGCTCAGTTGCTGGGTTTTAATATTGAAGTGACCTAGGTGAAATATGATCCAGGATTGTAGCTTGCTAAGTGAGTCAGAAATAAGTTGTTATTATATATGATTGATTTAATAGACTAGTGGTTTTCAAATAAGAATCAACTAAGTGACTTGTTATGAATGCAGATTTCCTTGGGCCCAGTCCAGAGATTCTGATTTTACAGATGAGAATGGGGCCCAGGAATCTGCAGGTTTAGAAGCAACCCAAATAATTTTGATGCAAAAGCTCATAAAACAGACCGTTTATATAAGACTACTTTAAATTCGATTCTTATGACATCGTGTGTTTCATATGAGCCATGTTTCAATTTACTGAATTCTGTGTGGAGATAGTGGAAATGTATGGATATAAGTTAAATGTGATCTTTCAAGTCTTTCATAGCACTTCATATTTTCTTGAAAAAGTTGATATAATTGACAAGCTTGAAAAGGGAGGCAGGCATTTCTGTGTGTTATATTGGTTTAAGACTAGGCTCTGACTTAGTGAAGGCTTTGGAACCAGTAGATGCTAGAGACCTTACTGATGTGCAGTCTTTTTCAACTTATCATTGTGGCTGTGCCACAGGAAACCGAAAGGCTAACCCTCATGCTCCTTCTCTTTCAGCAGTGAGTTATAAGCTGGCAGAGAGATATCTTATTTCTGTTTCCTACTTCTTTTCAAAACAGTAATTCTGACTCAGCTCTATTGAGTAACATTTTCATTTTCTCTCCCACTGTATAAAATAGTACTCTTTCTCATCCTTTTTCTTTATTGTTTCTTGCCACCATCTGGCATATTATGTTTATGTATTATCTGTACCCCACCCTCATACAAATACTCACTAGAATGTAAGCTTTAGGTAGTATAGTTATTTTGTGGGCTCACTGCTCTGTTTTCTAGTGCTTGATAGATATTTGATTGAATGAATGAATGTTCCACAAAGATTGTGAAGGGGAAGAGTTTATAGTTGACAGTGCTTTTTTGGAAGCTTTTGCAGTCCGGTTGTGAAGAACAAGCACCTGAACTGGGTTTGTAAAGGAGGTAGTTGTTAAGGGAATCATTTAGAAGGAAAGCAGTAAAGCTGATGTGGGTCAGTTCTCTGACATGAGATTTGCAGCCTCTGAGTTAGTTGTGTAGAAGAAGTTTACTGGAAAGTGATCTCTGGGTCAACACCTGTGGGAAAGTGAGGCTGGAAATTGAGTAGAGGAAGAAGGAGATTTGTGGTGTCGTTGCAACAGAAACCAGTTGTTCCTATGGGAGATTTGGAACTAGAATATTCCCAAATTGAAGTGAGGTGCCAGGTCTTTATATTCCTCCCCCTGCGGCATTGACCAGCCATTGGATACAGGCTGCCAATGGGAAGGAGGCGTGACTTTGGGCAAGGAGGCTCCTATGAGGGGACTTGGCTGAGAGCTGTCAGCAGCCAGCACTCCCAGCAGATGGGACTGTGAATGCCTGAAGGGGGCATCTGGGAAGCATACTGCAACGTCCACAGTTGAAGCCATGGTTTTGAGTCTTGAGAATATGAAAGAGTAATGGTACCAAATCATACAATTGTCACATATCTAGTGCCAGTTGACTTGTTAGGTGCTAGAGAAATGGTAAAGAGGAGAAAGGAAGGATTTTTAGTGCAGTGGGAAACAGGTTCATTTTAGATCTGCTGAATTTGGCATGGAGGTAGAAATGCCCTGTAGATCATTGGAGATATGGAACTAAAGCTCAAATCTAACCTAAGAGATAATGAGGAAATAACTAAAACTACAATGGTAACATCTGATATTTAGCTGGTAGGCTACCTTTAGTTTTATGCTGTAATTCAGGTACTCTGAATACTGTATTTTGGTGATTTAATGTAATAGTTTTGTTACAGTTATAAAGAACCAAATACTTTACAAGACTAACTGCCAAATCACTGTCATATATATGTCCCTGATTTTTCTAGGTCCTCGGAAGTTCTGGGTTGTTTAATAACCATGGACTCCAAGTACAGCAGCAACAGCAAAGGAATCTCTCACTACATGAATACATGAGTATGGAATTGTTGCAAGAAGCTGGTGTCTCTGTTCCCAGAGGATATGTGGCAAAGTCACCAGATGAAGCTTATGCAATTGCCAAAAAATTAGGTACTAAATCAAGAAGAACTTATGCTACCTTGACATGGGAACCCTGATAAGATATGAACTTTACTTTTGGTTTGATGACAGCTTTTATTTTTAAAAAAATAAATTGTATATGCTTAAAAGAGAAGGTGGAACTTTATGCTTATTGAAATTCTGAAGTATTATGAGATGATTATAAGCTCACATAATGGCAGTGATTTAGGAGTCACTTATATTAACATTAGGAACCAGAAGTCCCATTTGTAGCTAGAATACAATTATGGAGAAGATAATTATATTTACTACTCTGTAGCTTAAAGGATGATGATGTGATGATTCTTCAGGGAAGTGGTGAAGGAAAATCTTAGCTATTTATGCAGTTGTGAAGAGAGGTCCACTTCTTCCCCTCACCCCCTTTTATTTATGTGGGAAATATGGAACCAAGGAGAAAATGCAGTAGAGTGCTAGAACGTAAGCTCCATGAGAGCAGGGTTTCTTTGTCTTATTTGCTTGCTGATGTATTCCAAGATCTTTGAAGAGTGCTTGACACTTAGGTAGTTAAGAAATATTAATATTTGTTAAATGAATTAAATAGTTGCCTGTGTTTATTAATAGATTCTTTTAATGATAATAAACTGTAATAGCCTTTGTTAATTTGAATTTGCATTAATCGTTTAATTAAACACGATTTTTGACTTCAGGAAGTAATGAAATATTTTCTAATATTCTATTAGAATGAATACTTTTTCATTTTTTGTTTTGTTAATCAGAAAAAAATGTTTTAGATTAGATTATAAGCAGACTTCTTACTTAGCAAAAACTTTGTGTAAGTTTATACTAATTTTGGTGAAATTTTCATTACTTATTGGTGACCTATAGTTTGAACTTGTGTGTGGTTATATCCGGGCATAGTGGTGTGTACCTGTAGTTCCAGCTAGTTGGGAGGTTGAGCAGAAGGGTCACCTGAGCCCAGGAGGCTGAGGCTGCGGTGAGTTGTGATCATGCCACTGCCTTCTAGCCTGAGCCACAGACTAAGACTCTGACTCAGGATTAATAAAAGGGGCGGGGGGGGGGCGGCGATTCACATATAATGAAGTCAGTAAAAACTTTTTGTCTCTTATTTTCAGGTTATTATTTTAAAATTTAAAAAAAATTTAGAGATGGGGTCTTGCTATGTTGCCTAGGCTGGTCTCAAACTCCTGGGTTTGTGATTCTCCTGCCTCAGCCTCCCAAGTAGCTGGGATTCCAGGCACATGCCACTGTGCCCAATTATTTTCAGATTATTATGATAGGTTTTCTCTAGCTTGTTTTCTGTATATTTTCTCATATAGTCAAATTCCATTGCTTTGTTAGAAAAAATAATTGTTCGGAAACTTTTTTTTAAAATCAAGTAGGATTTATTTTGATGCTAGTATCTTTTGATTCATTTATTCCTTACAAAAACTTTTGATGATTCTTAGGTACAGAAGAAAGAAATAGTATATGCAGGATAAACTAACTATGAGTGTATCTGGCAGGTTCTCTGGGACTAGAACTTACAAGTAGTAAGGAGCAGGTAGGCAGCTTTGATTTTGAGCTCCTTGGGACAGAGGATAGCTTGTTCATCTAGAAAGCGTGTTTTTGTCAAAGAATACTGCAAATGATGATTATAGTGTGGGAGTGGGGACTAAAGTCTAACAAGGAAATTTAAATTTAGAGGAGCAGAAATGCTACTTTAAAAAATATGTGTTTAGTAACTACTGTGAAGACATGGAGGACAATTTTGTGTTTTTAGTGAATTGTTAATATCAGAAGATATTGATTGTGGGTTCTAATTGCACAAGGTGTGGAATGAGGTGCCTTAGAAATATACCTGATTTTTTTCTATCCATCTAGCAACTTCCAGTGCTGGTTTTTTGCTACTTTGTGGTGATTTTTGCTTCTTGAGTTACTGCAAAATTCACAAAGTACTAATTCTCATTTCCTAAGAACTTTTAACTTGAAGCTCTCCTCACCAAATGATATGTTAGGTACCAGAATCCCAGTGAGGCCTCCAAAATGTTGGGTCAGACTAGGTGGGAGGTCTGCGATCCAGTGCTGTGCAAAAGATGCAAAGAATTGCACAGAAGTTAGATTGGAAAAGTTAGATTGGAGAGAGGGAGAGGGAAAAGATTCACCTCCCCAGTGTAGGGAAGGGGGCCAAAGCTAAGAAAGTGGCAGCCATAGCTCAAAGAGCCATGTGACCACACCAGAGTTTAGCAAAGCAATGGCGAATGGCTACTTGAGGTTGAATGCTTTTAAACCTTCCCTTTGGTGTGGGGCAGGTTATTAAGGTGATTGGGTGATGGCCTGTTTCACATCATCATGAAGGGAATAGGTAAGCACAGGTACTGAAGTCACTTGATGGTCAACAGGCAGATAGGTAGGCCAGTCACATGACTACTGCCATGTTGATGGGGTATGCCATGAAGGGCTGACTAGGTTAACTTGTTTCTTATGTGAACGCTTGGAATAGAAAAGCTAATTAGTACAGAACAAGCTGGGGAGGAGTTGTAAAACAATTATCAATAGCTATCTTTGAGGAACCAGTTCTGTCCTTGATTAGAGGGCAAGCTAGGTATTGTTAAGAGAATACGGCAGAACTAGACAGTGTCAGAATGACTGCTCTTTAGCTTAAGATTATTCCGTTAAATAATTCCATTTTGGCATTACACTTTCAGTATGCTAGGATATAAATGCTTTACGGGTATGCCAAACTATTTTTTCTCCTGAGTCCTGTGGGTGGCAGTGGAAACTGAGTTAGCAGGGGGTTTGGGGTCACTGAGTCCTATAGCTGGTGACCCTCCCCTCAAATAGCCCTGGCCTCTTTTCCCAGTATTTCCTACAGATTCTGTCATTTTCTGTATGTGTGATGAAGTGAAAAAAGTTGGGAAGCACAGTCCTCCTGCAGGCAGTTTTACCTGTTGTGAATAATTGAGGTAAGAGATGAAAGAATGGTTGTGAAGAATCCGATTCCAATATTTCAAGAGACTGTATGAGTCCACAAAATAAAGGTTGGTGAGCTTGAAGATCATGGAGAAGTTTCTGGAATGAAATATGGAAAGAATGGTTGTTAAGCACAGAAAAATGAAGTAGTTACAATTTGGGGTCAGTTCTGAGAGCAAATAACTATCGCTTAGAGTTACGAGTTCGAGAAGATATGATTTCAATAAGGATTTGGCAGAATTTTTATAATTTCCCTATGGACTGTAGAAAGGTAGTGGAATCCCTTTCTGACTGAATAAACATATGCAAAGGATACTGATTAATGAATGTCAGCCTGGAGGGAGATTGCTAATGACATACAATGGAACTTTGCCTTTTTTCTTCTTTTCAATATTTATTGGTTAAATGACTATTTACAAGGAATGCTTAAAGTATTTATGAGCTAGGAGGGATAGTGAAAATGTTATAGAGACAGTCCTGGAATCCAAAAAAATCTTGTTAGAGTAGGGCAAGTGCCAAATCTAGTGCTGTAAGCTCTGTGAGGGCAGGATAGGTCTCTTTTGCTCACTGTTATATCTACAGCTTCAGCACAGTGTCTGACATGTAGATAACTCTGTTGAATGAGTTAATGAAATTGAATAAGATATGTGTTTCAGTCAACTGCCCTGAGACTTCAAATTCTTCTCCCATTCTTAATAGTTGATGAGACTATATTTAATGATTTATTTTGGCTTTTCTTTAGTCGTGAAGGGCTTTTTTTAGAAAGAATTTTTGAGGAATCATCTTTTGCCCTTAAAGACTTTGTATTTCCAAAGGAAGAAAATTGACATGTATGTCTTGCAAAATTTTTTGAAAATAATAGAGTTCCATTACTCTTACTTAAGGTCAGTATGTTAACTTCTCAGTTTAATGAGTCGGAATGATTGAATTTAGCCCAGTAATGCACCAGTGTAGCTACTGACTACTTTTTAAATATTACATTTGCACTGTTTGTATTATAGTTATCTTCTTTGGATATCAAGAATATTTCTAAAGTGCTGGAAAACCAGGACATGGTGGGTAACCAGAGACAGGTAGAAAAAAATAGTGGCTGCTCCTTTTAGTTTGGGCATGAAGTCTCTAATTTGCCATAGCCCTGAGGCTGCCTGTAATATTCTCAATAAAAAGAAAGTTATTGTTGGTTTTAAGGACACTTTTAAGTTGTCATTAATCTTTACTTAATAATAGTTGTGCTACACTTG
>CAUYQG010050925.1:0-38639 GCA_963574415.1 Tarsius wallacei | reverse complement strand
TGGCCTGGTATGAACCTAGGTAATGGAATGGAGATGACATTTGTCTTCTGTTAGCCTTTGGGAGAAAACCAGGGGGTCAAAAGGAGCCACTTTTGGCTGGACATGGTGGCTCAGCCTGTAATCCCAGCACTTTGGGAGGCCAGGGTGAGAGGATTGCCTGAGCCAGGGGATTCAAGACGGGCCTGGGCAACTTGGTGAGACCTTGTCTCTACAATAAATCACAAAAACTAGCGGGTGTGATGGCATGCATCTGTAGTTCTAGCTACTTGGAAGACTGAGGCAGAAGGATTGCCTAAGTCTAGCAGGTCAAGGTTGTGGTGGCCATGAGAATGATGTTGCACTTCAGCCTGCATGACAAGAGTGAGACTCTGACTCCAAAAAAAAAAAAAAAAAAGAAAAAAGGAGCTGTTTTTTGGATAGACTGAGTGACAAAGTGTGTACTAAGTTATAGAGAAGACTGGCTCCTCTTGGAGGCCATCATGGCTGTGGTGCCAGGGTTGTTGGCTTTGGGAGCACCAGAGAAGCATCCTTGGTGTGGAGCTTTATGTGTTCATGAGAGGCTACAGTGACATTCTTTCCTGTGATCCTGTGGGCTGTGGGAAAGTGTGGCAGATCCAAGACATACCCTTGTGAAATATATCCTTTCCACTGACACTCACAATTAGCTGTGGGAGATTTTGAGGACGAGTTGAAGTTCTAAAATCAGAAATGAGGACGTAGAAATTTGGAAATTTCTGACGAATCCTGAGACATGCCTGTTCTATTATTACTGAAAAGGTAACAATCTGAAAGGGTGTCCCACATATTGAGTCCAAGGCATTCTGAACCCTAAACAAGTCTTCACTGAAGCAAGTTCAGAGAATTCCCATGGATTTCATTTTAGAGACCAGAAATTAGCCCAAGAATAACTTAACTATATTTCATTCGTTCATTGATCCAATATACTTTCATTCAGTACATATCATATGTAAGGCTCAATGTTGGGGGGAATAGAAAGATTTTAAACTTTATTTTCTGCTTTAAAGGAATCTTTAATAAAGAATATAAGACAAAATAAAAGCAGTGTCATCAGAAATGTTCTTTTTCTAAAAGACTGGAAGGTGCTAGAGAATATTATTGATTTGAAGAGGAAATGTCAGTGTAGAGGGGATGATTAAAGAGTCATGAGAAGGAATTTTTGTGTGTGTGTGGAGAAAGCAGGATTTATTGAGCGTACAGAAAAGTTCCCAAAGTGGGAAGAGTCCTGAGGGGGTTTCCCAAGAAATAATTTTCTGAGAAAAAGATGTTGCTGAAGTGAAATGCCATGGGATCAATTTTGCAGAGGACTGAGAAAAGAGACATTGAAAGAAGGAAGAGATTGAGTGACGAAATACTGAAAAAATGTAAGTTAAAAAAAAAGCATAAGAGTTTTATAATGAGTGGCCTGGACCCATGTTAAATTAAGGGGAACTATTTATTGAGAGTGAATATTCAGCAGTGATTTGGGGATGTCATAGAGGAAAGGTCTAGAAACCTGTAGTGGGCCGTTCATTGAAGAGACAACCGCACTGTCAACTAGCAGTGGTGGCCCAAATGGGTTATGTGACATGGTTTTGTTGTGGCTCCATTCAGCCCAGGCTTGTAACTTTATTCTGTGGTTGAAAAAAGGCACAGAAAGAATGGATAACAGAATACAACTGAATGGGGTTTGGCAGAGAATGCATAGGTGAAGGAGAGGGAACCAGGAACAATTACCTCTCCCTGACCCTTTCGTGTAATTTATGCCTGAGACCTCCACCTTGCCCTGTGGATGAATCTCTTCAAACCTAAACTTTATTGGGAGAGGAAGCAGGCAAGTGTGGTGACAGGGCTCTAAAGAGCAGAATATTAATAAGGCAGTGGGTGACCTTAAACCCAGCTAGACTTCCTGTAGGTAGAAGCTCCATGGAAATAAAAATATTTACATCTTTCCTCATTTTTAAAAAAATATGTGAACAATGTAAAACAAAAATATACTTCCATATCAGTCATATTGTTAAAAAAAATACAGAAAAGATGATTAAGTAAATAAAAACAGTGACAACCAGGTACTTTACAGATTCTTAGCTATCACTGATCATTGTTTAAACTTACCCTGTTTTGCTTGAATTTGTGATTTTCTTTTTCTCTTCACCTTGAATCTTTATACATAATTGAAAACTATTCCAGAATTGAAAAACCTACACCAAGAGTCAGTAGATCTTTGACTTTTATTCTGATATAGACTTTAACATCCCTGAAATGAGGATTTTTTTTTTCCCCTTCTTGATTGGTTTTCTCGTTGTATTCTAAAAAGAAGAAACCACTTTTCTTCATTGTTGCTTCTGAAAGAAAATGAGTTAAATGACTAAGTAAAACTCATCTTCTCAGTCAAGATTTTCTAGCTACTTTTTTCTTCTTGGAAAGAACACACTTCTGTCCTTGTCCCCCAGCCAACATACCCTTTCACGAGTATCCCCTTTAGGACAGCTTCCTCTTCACATTGCTGGATGATCTAACATAGAATTTTGGTTATAAAGTCAGATCTACCAGAACATGATTTTTTTTTTTGAGTCAGAGTGTCACTCTTTCACCCAGGCTGGAGTGCTGTGGCATGACCATGGCTCACTCCTGGGCTCAAGTAATCCTTCTACCTCAGCCTCCAAGTAGCTTGGACTATAGGCGCATACCACCACACCCAGATAATTTTTTGATTTTTTTTTTTAATAGAGACGAAGTCTTGCTATGTTGCCTAGCATAGTCTGGAACTCCTGGGCTCAAGCAATCCTTTAGCCTTAGCCTCCCTAAGTGCTGGGATTACAGGTGTGAGCCACCATGCCTTACCTCAAAACATGAATTTTAAGGTAGGAATTCATCAAGTTTTTAAGGCAGAGCATAAATCCCAGATAGAACTGTCCTGGTGGTTGAATAATTTCCACTGCTTGGGCCATTGGGAAATTAAAGGCTCTGGGGCCACCTAGGACAAAATGTATGCAGTGTTGTCCTTGGTCCTAGATACTTTTGTCTGATTTAGCAATGATGTCCTCCGTTGCCCAGGTCCTACTTGAACTGCTCTGCCTTATCAGTCCTCTCTAGGGTCTCTGCCACACACTCACTGCTTAGATTTGATCAATTATGTGGGCTATATTTAAACAAAAAGAGGCTTAATGTTTAAATGTTCATTGAAAATAGTCAATAAAAGGAATCACAGTTCGAAGAGTAACTTTTCCCTGGGAAGGATCAGACAGTCCCGAGTTTGAATCCTGGTTTCTTCATTTACTCTGTGCACCAATGCTGGGTGCTGGGCTCATGGGAAGACCCAACTCTGTCAGTAGCACATTCCTTTTTTTTCTCAGTTCCACTTTTGGAGGGAAAACTGAGTGAGGCACTGAGAATTCCAGCTTTGCAAAACAGTGACGTCAAGTTGAGGGGAGAGAAGCAAAGGAGGAAAATTTGCCCCTCTCCCTAGTTCTTATCTTTGGATTTCAGAGTAGGAGCCACCTCACTGTAGGGAGCCCTCCCAAGGGAATGGGATTGATACTGTGATAAAGGCTCCTCTAGACAGTGGCTGGCCTTCTCCAGGGCCTTGATCTTGGACCTGTTAGAGCTGGTGGAGAGGGAGGGAGCACTAAAGGGATAGCATTAGGCTTCAGGGTCAGCTTCAGGATAGGAAAGACACTAAATAGCAGTGGTAGAGGCCTGCAGTGTGTGCAGACCAATGTCTCAAATGTCTGCTCTTTGGAATAAAACGAGGAGCTTTTGAAAAATTGCCAGTGCCTGGGGCCATCCCAGACTTACTGAGTTAGTATCTCTGGGAGTGGAGTCCAAGCACTGGCATTGTTTGAAAAGTGACCTAGGTGTTTCTAAGCATAGGAATAGTGGAGAGTCACTGATCTAGACTTGTTTTCTTTCCAGTTAGGGTTAGGGTTAGGGTGGGGGTTAGGGTTAGGGTTAGGGTTAGAGTTAGGGCATAGGAATAGTGAAGAGCCACTGGTCTAGACTTGTTTTCTTTCCAGTTGCTACCTCTTGTCTTTTTTTTTGAGTTGGAGTCTCACTCTGTCGCCCAGACTGGAGTGCAGTGGCCGCTCCCGGCCACCGCAGCCTCGACCTGCTGGGCTCCGGCGATCCTTCCGCCTCAGCCTTCCAAGTAACTGGAATTATAGGCGCGCGCTACCATGCCCAGCTAATTTTTTTTTATTTATTGTAGAGATGAGGTCTTGCTTGCCCAGGCGGGTCTCGAACCCGCGGGCTCAGGCAATCCACTCACCTCAGCCTCCCAAAGGCGCGGGATTACAGGCTGAGCCACCAAGCCCAGCTGCTACCTCTTATCTTTGTTGCCTTTGGTTCACTGGCCCATGTCTCCCAAGATGTATCAGGGAGGTGGACATTAATCCTTATTTTGGAGGTAGCCACTGATGCTGCAGATGTTCTCAATACTGTTGTCCTTGGTATTACTGTGAACCGAGGCCATCAGCTGTTGATGGGTAATTTGAGGAATTTTTCACAAAATGTGATATTGTTTATTAAGAGGCTGGATGTATTATGGTTAAGAGCAAAGGCTCTGAAGTCAGCCTGCTTGGTTCCAATTCCAGCTTCACCACTTACTAGCTTTGTAATCTTGTGTAAACTATATAATCTCTCGATGCTTAAGTAACTATGAGACTGAATAATAATAGTATCTTCCTTTTGTGTGTGTGTGTAAGAGTGACTTTAAAGTGCGTAGAATAGTATTTAACTTGTGGTTGCTCAATACATGGTAGCTGTGTGTGTGTGTGTGTGTGTGTATGTGTGTGTGTTTAATTATGGAGCACTTTCCTACCAAGACTCATTGATTAGCAGCAAGAGCCCCAATTTTTTTTTGAGTTGGAATCTCAGTATAGGATGTGAAATGTCAAGTGGTATGGATTGCATTATTTCTCTCACCCCCTGTTAGAGTCACATACTCCTCCGGAATGTTAGTACAGGCCCACTGTGGGTGTGAGTATCTGGTGTGCGATCCGATGCCACATGAAAGATGCAAAGAATTGCATAGCTAGCTTAGAAAATATAGTTTATTTTAAAGTAAATTAGAGAGAGAGAGAGAGAGGATTCACCTCCCCAAGGTAAGGAAGGGGGACATGGCCTGGCCATAGCTCAAAGAGCACATGGCCACAACATAGCTTAGCAAGGCAATGGCAAAATGGCTGCTTATGGTTGAGTCCTTTTAGCCATTTCCCTTGGATGGGGGAAGGTCATTAAAGTGATTGGGTTGTGATCTGCTCCCTATCATTACGAAGGGGCAGGTAAGCACAGGTACTGATGTCAAGTGATGGACAGCAGGCAGATGGGTGGATTAGACACATGAGTCTTAGATCTTGAGGTTGCTAGACATTAGATCTCATGCCCTCAGGTGGTGGGCTAGATGGGAAAAGACAAGGGGAGGGGGTTTTCCTGCAAGAGACTTTGTCAGACATTTGCAATTCACAAACTACTTGACTAAAACCTACCTATTGGAAATGTATCTATCTATGTCTAACCTGTGCTAGATTCAAAGTGTGTCAGTCAAAGCACAAATGGCTATGCTGAGGCAAAATGTGAACTAAATTTATTCTAAGTGTCTCAGGATCCCTCCTTTCACCCCCCAAAAGATATGTTAAAATGTTAACTCCAGAACTTCAGAACATAGCCTTATTTGGAAGTAGGGTTGTTGCAGATATAGCTAGCTAAGATGAGCTCATATTGGAGTAGGGTGGGCCCCTAATCCAAATGACAGGAGTTCTTTATAAGAAGTCCTTACTGGAAGAGTTCCAGTCAGGCTCTGTGGCTCAGCCTGTAATCTCAGCACTTTGGGAGGCTGAGGTGAGCGGATTGCCTGAGCTCGCGGGTTTGAGACCAGCCTGGGCAACTTGGTGAGATCTCGTCTCTACAATAAATCAAAAAGATTAACTGGGGTGGTAGCGCGTGCTTGTAGTTCCAGTTGCTTGGAAGGCTGAGGCAGAAGGATCACCGGAACCTAGCAAGTTGACACTGGGGTGGCTGTGAGTGTGCCACTGCACTCCAGCCTGGGCAACAGAGTGATATTGCAACTCAAAATAAAAAAAAGAAGAGTTCCCTGTGAAGAGAGAGACACACAAGAAGAACGCCATGCAGTACTGAAGGCAGAGTGGAGTTATGCAGCTACAAAACAAGAAACACCAACAATTGACAGAAAACTAAAAAAACTAGGAAGAGGCAAGGAAGGATTCCCCTGACAACACCTCAATTCTAGACTTCTAGCCTCCAGAAATGTGAGATAATAAATTTCTGCTATTTTAAGCCACACAGTTTGTAGTGCTGTGAGAAGCTCTAGGAAGCTGATATACCATGGAAGGCAGAAGTGAGTCAGAAGGTAATACAAACCTAGTATGAAAAAAAGAGTAGGAGGGTCTGGACAGCTTCTTGAGGCAAGTGTTTTAGCAGGTGAGGAATAAACACCAGAGCAACCCTGCAGTGGTAGCTACCACATGATCTGTGTTCTGGATATATGTATAACTATTGTTAGGGAAGGACGATGCGGAGGGACACAGCACCGCCAAAGCTGATGTGCAAGAGGTGTGCACTGGTAACCAGAGATCTGAGTAACACAAAGATTTGCAACACAAAGAGATGAAGATCTTTCTTAAAGATTTATTTAGAAAAAAGATCACTTCACACAGACAGGAAGAGGGTCAGCACTCTAAGATGAGTGTGGTCCTGTAGCCTCCAAGCCCCTGACTTAAATTCTCTCACCTGGAGGTGTTGCAATCAAGTAGATGTGACTGCCTTGATTTCCTTGCTGAACACTTGTGGATGATTTGCCGACCCTGGGGAAGAGAGGGGGTCTGGTTCCTGCTTCCCAAACATGGGGTGGATGATTTGTAGTCCCTGAGGTAGAGAGGGGTTTGGTTCCCAGGCACCATGTAGCACCACCATATCATCTTCAGGGGTCTGTTTTAAGATTACAATGGGTAGATACTGGTCATGTTTGAGGGATCTGGGTTTCTGAAAAGACAAAGTCAGCAAAGTTAATCTTTTTCTAAAGAATGCATTCCTCCAGAGCACAGTTTCTGCTTTCTCATCATCGTGTTAGGATCTAGGAACAAGACAAAATGGCTTCCTGTTCTCAGTCTGTCCTTTCAACTATGTATAAATGGTTAGAACTCTAAACAATGTTTATTCATCATGTGGTAAGTTTATGTATTTTCAATACAGCCTTTGGTATAGGTACTATCATTATCCCTATTTTACAAGTGAGAAAACAGAGCACTGAGGGGTTAAGTAAATTTGTGTAACTAGTAAATGGCAGAGTCAGGAGTGCTCCAGAGTGATGCTCCTATCACAGCTGATTTTCAACATTAGCCAAAAGGGCAGTTGAAAGTTGCTTGCTTGTGGAGTTGGGCAGAACTCCATCTTGCCCCTCTAGGAGTGGGAGGCAAAGACACCACACTCAAGGAAGGCAATGCCTTGCACGTGATTCTGATGACATGGACTTCATCTATCCGCTACCGTGAGAAATTCATTTTAATCAGGAAAGTCAGAGAAGTAAAAGTAGTTCCCAATGACAACCATCACTGGGTTTTTAAATTTTTGCTCTCTTAAGAAAATAATGATATTACTCAGTGCTCTCTTCAGCAGCAAATATACTAAAATTGGAACAATACAGAGAAAATTAACATGGCATTAAATAATTTTTTAAAAAGACTTTAAAAAAGATAACTCAGACTTTGTTTTTAGCATAGTTGATTGAGCTTTAATTTTTTATTATTGACAGTCAAATGTATAACATGGAACCTGCTCTATTCTCACAGGCATACTTGCTGTTGACAGTACTACCGTAAGTTGAGTACCACAAACACAGGCATTTTGACAAATTCTATTTCTGTGGTCCCCATAAAAAAGCATGGAACATTTATAATTGTATAATTGTAAAAGTATGGCACATTTATAATTGTATATAATTGTATATACTATATATGTATATTGGAAATCTGATGGAGAGTCAATTTTTGTGACAAGTAAAGCTTATACTTTTGACTTAGCATTTATAAGAACTAAATCCTTCACTTACATTACGTGACTGATGATGTCTGAAGAATTTTTCACAGTGGAGCTTCTAACTTTGTACATTTCAAACCCTTTTTCTCCTCTGCTACCATGTCTTCTGGGGCTGGGCATGGCAGGACACATTCATATTGTGATATGACTTCTAGCCCTATCACTTCACATCTTAATGCAGGTAAGTAGGCACAGATGGTGGGAAGAGCATTCCTGGAGGCCATTCCTACAATAGCTTAACTATAAGGAAAGAATTGCAAACCACATCAGTATATGCCTCTAAACCTAAACTAAATGTATTTCCAACTTAATTTCCCCCAGCGCAGTATTTCTCAAACTATTTTTTTATTATCATCCCTCTCCAAGGAACATTCTTAGACTCTTTTTCCTAATTAGCACCCATGAAATTTTATTTTTCCATGAAAAGAATGTGAACTTATTCCGCCCTAATGAGTCAGTTCTAATGAGAACAAAAACACATTTTAGTGGACAGTTCTTTGTTTCTGTGGTAGTTCGCTTAGTATGATGATCTCCAGCTGCATCCATGTTGTGGCAAAGGCCGTGCTTTTGTTCTTTATGGCTGCATAATATTCCATCATGTATATGTACCACATTTTCCACTTTCAATGGGCATCTAGGTTGCTTCCATGTTTTTGCTATTGCCCTCGCAACATTTTGATAGCACAAATATATTGTATATTTGTTTATGTATTATATATGCCTGTGCTTCATATATAAGAGGAGTAAGACTTTTTTCCCGTTAGGAGCAATATTATATTACCCCCATTGAGAAAGCATGCCTTAGCCCAGTCCCCCCAAAGGTTCATGTCACTCCCGCGCCACTCAGGCCAAGAGGAAATGTGATGGAAAGTCAATTGGAAGGGAGAGAAACATATGACCAGTGAACACACTGATAGGTGCCTTCCCAGTGCCTTGGAAGGGCTCAGTTTAAGTGAAGGGTCCTGAGCCTTAACCTCCTTTTTCTTCAGGGTAAGTCCACCTCTGTCGACATGGTGTGACTTTTGTGGCATGTAAGAAAATCATGGAAAAAAATCAGCGCATGCCCTCCCTTCAGGAAATCAGGCAAATGTCCTATGTCATTCTTAGCCCTCAGAAACAGAGTATTTTCTCAGTTCAGGTCTTAAAGAGTCTGAGGACTCTGAAAAGTCCCCAGAAAAGATTATGAGAAACCTGCAGATACGAGTCTCTCCTCCTATTATTTCAAAGAAGGGTGACTTCTCAGGAAATTGATTTTATAATACAATTGTGGATTTTTTTTAAAGATAAAGTTTTGTTCTGAAGTGTTCATTGCGCTTATGATAACTGAAAACATTTTTAAATAATTGAAAGACCTTTATAGTTGCCAATATATTATCCCAATTGTTAGTTTTGCAAACAACCTCAAATGTATTTTTAAAATGTTTTAAGTCTTGACAAGTGATAAGAAAGCATTCAAACTCTAACCAATATGTGTAAATATTGGTACAGTACCATAAATAGATATTACTGATTTTCACATTCTCCTGCTTTGAATGACATGTGAATTTGAAGGATGTATATATTTGATACTAATGTCATTCTAGAATGTGGTGTTTTGAGGATAAGTAGAGTCTCATATAACTAGTTATTTAATCTCCATTGGATAATGAGATGTGGGTTGATGCAGTTATAGTTTGCTAACTGTGGGGCCTGAGAATATTGAGTGCAATATAAAGGATCACTGATCATGTTTTTACAGACCTAAAATAGAAAGACAGATTTTACTTTTTTTCCCCCCATGTAGGAGAGAGTGGAACATTTTAAAATTGAGAAACTGAAAAAGAATTCCAAGATAAAAGAAAGCGAGACCTGAAATTTTTAAGTAGATCTTGGTGTCTTTTAGTCACAGTCCCCAAGCTATTTCTCATAAATTCTTTCATCTTTGGTAAATTGTGCCTCTGCATATAGAAGAAGAAACCTTATTTACAATATTTATGAATACAAAGATCTAATTTAGAAAATTGATAATAATTATCAAATAATATTTTGTACAGAATACATTCATAATGAACATGCTGTCTGTTGTCATTAAGATGTAATGACAGTGTGGCTTCCCCAAGCCACAGTTTCCTCTTCTGTGAAGGATTATAATAAGATATTTTTCAAAAACATTGTTCATGGATTAAATGAGATAACATAAGTGTCAACAGGTTTAGAACTTTTCAGGTGCTTTGCAAGTATGAAGAATTGTTGCCATTATTGTTATGAGTTGAAGTATCAGAAAAAACACAGAACTTCTTACCAAAGTTCTTCTGATTATTGTGGTGGTCTACTTGTATGTCACTCTCATTTTTAAAATATAAAAATGCTCAGATTTCTTCGACTATGTTGTACATGATTGTTCATTGTGTATTATAAATGTTGTCTATTGAAATTTCCTGTATACTTGTCTATATCCAATACTAGCCCATAAGGCAGAAAGGCAGCTTGTCTATTTCATTCATTCATACTCAACCCCACTGTCTAGCATATGTGACTTAGCACACAGTTGGTGCTCAATAATATATTGAATAGATGGATGATGATATCATAGATAGTTATATACTTTGATTTCCTTGGGTAATATGTTTTTCCCATGCGGTTTTAGAATCTGCTTCAATTGTGACCTGAGACTTCCATGACTCATTCAGTCTCCCATCCAAAAACACCAGGATTGCTAATTACTGTAAAAGTCAATGTCTTCAGAAAGACAAGTTGTCTACCTACAGTAACTAAACACCCACCTACCATCTAATTTCATGTTGGCCCATGAACCACCAAAGAGCAGGAATTTTCCATCCCTGTCTAAGAAGACTGCCGTTTAACAAGTGGCATAGATCACTTTGGAAGGTATTTGGATGCAAAAAAATTGATAATGCTGTACACTCACTAAGGCTTTCTTGAGCTCCTACAATGTAAGCCACATTGTGTTAGAGTTCTTGTGGGTTACAAAAGAAGTGAAAGCCCCCTACCTTTGCCCTCCAAGAACTTGATTCCACTTCAAAGAGATAGATCCATACTAGACAAGGGAAGATTGATTCAAAATCGGCTTAAGGGATGACAGACATACAAGTTGTTGGTGCTTGGCTTGTGACTTCTGGGATTTTTCCCAGAGGAGAAACAAAAACTGTTGCTTTAAAAAAAATTTAGTCTTAGAATTTAATTATTTAATTCTTAGATTTGTTTAATAAAGTTCTCATCCTCAGTATTCTGCAAATTTTTGCTTCTTCTGTATGGCTGAGCACAACCTTTATCCCAGGTCCTTTCTGTTGCTCTGTAAATGGAACAGTTCATGAACTTAATGAACTTCATTCAGGAAGCTGATGAAAAACTTCATTCTGGTCAGACTTGAGGTGGGGGAAAATGGATCTGGGTTTTCTCATGCTTTTCAGTCCTTTCTTTTCCCCACTATGTTATTTCTGCCGTGTCTGAGCAGGACAGGTAGGGCAGGTGTGAGCAGTAGACAACAGCGTGGCTAGGATAGACCAGGCTGGCAAGATAAAGGGGCTGACAGCGACTGAGTGGGGACACCGCTGGAAAGTTAAAAGCCTAAAACAAGGCAGATTCTGGGAACACTGAGAAAGTGATGAATATAATACAAAGATAGGTGGAGATAAACAGATGAGTGGTGCACATCCAAGGAAGGTTAAAAACAAGGTGTTGCCGGTAGAACTGTACTGTGGCAATGGAGATAGACTTGAGTGTTTCCCTTGAGCTGGCCACATTTTCACAAAGGAAATGTTTAGGTGAAGCAGTAGTTGGAGGATTCTGCACAGCCTGGACTGGCCCAGGCTTAGCAGGACCATCCCTGCTGGGATTTGCATTGTCCTTGTATCAGTTAGGACTGCTTTCTTCCTTGTTTATCACTTCACGTTTACAAGATGGACACCGCAGCTCTAGAGAGATGTCACTTCCATGTTCACTCAAGACAGTAGAAGTGGGACAGGGAAAAGGAGGTTAGTGCCAACAGATTTTCTCTAATGTTCTGTTGCCAGAATGGTATCACTTGGTAATGCCTGGGTATTCTCTCAAGGAAGACTGGGAAATGTTTAACATTTACATCTTCTCAAATAGAGCTAGTCAGTATGGAGTTGAAATAGGGTGTGTTGGGGGGGCAACATACAATGTCTGTCAGTGGCTCTGACATACTCCTCACCACTTGCTCCCTTCCTGTTACCATTGCTTTAAAGAACAAAACACTCAAGTATGTTTCTTGTGGAAGCAGCCATCAAACTCATTTAGGCCCTCATCTTGCACACACCCAATCTGCTCAAATACCCACAATATCTATTTCTCTTGTTTGATCACATTTCATTCTTATAGCAGATATGTTTTCTCTCAGCTTACCTCTGTTTTAAAGTGCAGCCATGGTGAACAGTTCTCTGCATGCCGGTGATCTTCCACCTCACATAAACTTCCCCACTTTTCTGTCCTGGAGTTTTCATCAAAACCAAATGAATCCATTGGCTCACTCATATGAACAGCCCAGAAGTGCAGGAAGGTGTATTTTCCCAGAGACACCTCTCCTCCAGGGGTATGTTGAAGTCAGTAGATAAATGTCTCAATCTTCTGCACTTGAACAATCTTGAGGAGCATTCTGTGTACTTCCTCTGAAGGTCCCCATTGGGATTGGGTTCCAGTTTCCCACAGTAGAAATCATCCCAATAAATCCCTCTTTTTTTATCTTCTTCTATTCTGTCTAACTCTCCCTTCTCCCTTACTCCTGCTTCCTGGGATCACCACACAAATATATACATAGACCTGTGTCCATGTCCCCATCATGGCTCTGTTTTGGGGGAAACCCAAACAAAGACAAATCACGCTTCATTGGAACTTCTTCACAATTTTTACAGAATCCTTATTTTTACATACTCCCTTTTGAAGAGAAGATGAACTTGATTGCTCTGTAGAAACTAAAGAGCTAGTTGTGTGAACTACAGTCCACTAGACAAATGTAGATGTATTTTTCTGTCAGGAGAAACAAATATATCAGAGACTGTTTTTCATACAAAAGAACAAAGGATCCCTTGTTGGACCCAGGCATTGACTGATACTTGTAAATGTGTGTGTGTCCATGAGAGTCAGCAACAACATAAAAACATTTGCAAAGCAACTAGTGTACCAAGTACCAGGTCCAGGGGTATGAGCTAAGGAGCCATAATCGAACAGACACAGTTTCTGCTTTCAGATCACTCATAGAGCAGAGGTGGGAAAGGTCAAGTCAACAATGATCTGTGTGGTATGTGCTGTAAGACTCCACAGATCTTAGTGACTGATGAAAGAAGGGAGTAAAAAAGATGTAGAAATCTAGGATGGTTCCAAGCTTTCCAGACTGGGCAACTGTCATTAGCCAAGGCAGAAAATGCAAGGGCAGTAGCAGATTTGAAGAGAAAGACAATGTGTTGAGTTTAAAATCTCTGTAAGTTATTCAGGTGGAGATATCTAGTGGACAGAAATATAGGTCTCGAGATAAGGACTAGAATGTAGCTTTGGAAGACACTGATGCATAAAGCAAAAGTTATGGGAACAATAAAAGAGAATAAAAGTAAGTGAAGGATAAACTCAAGGAAATAGTAAAACTAATACATGGGTTAAGACACAGGAACAAGCAATGAGTCTGAAGAGGACTGACAAGAGAGGAGAAAAATCAGGTGGGAATGTTTCCCAATTCTTAAAAGCCAAGAGAGGAGGCTGCAGAGGCAGTGCAATTTATAGTGCCTGATGCTGTGAAGACGTGAATGGGGTGGATAAAGACAAGGGTCTTCAGCAGCAATGACTTCAGAGATCTCAGTTTTGGTAGAGGGATGAAAGGAGGACGTCTGGTACATTACTCACCTCAACCTGCATTTCCTCAGCAGCCGTCAAAGTAGGGCACTGACATTCCCTTCTAGAGCTTCTGTTATGTCAGCTTCTTCTGACAACCAGATGCAGATTTCTTCACCTTTTCTTTCTTCCTTCTCCTCCCCAAACATATGGAGATTTATTTTCCTCCTATGTGAAGTATCATTGTTCTCTCCATTTCTATTTGCCACATAGGAAATGTTGCTAGTCCTTGGCTTATTTGCACAAGTTCTGGTAAAAAGAATTCTCTGTTCTTCTCTGAACACAAGCTCTGAACCTGAGCTGGTGGACAGCTTCTAATTTGTATTAATGAATTTGCAAATAACACTCCATTCTACCCTTGCTCCACCCACAAGGCCATGTGGCACAAACCAGATGATCTCATTTGAAAAAATTGATACATTGGTAGAAACTCAGAACTACTTGCAAAACCATATTTCCAATCGCTTGTTTTGCATCCTTCCAGGTAGAGGTGCTTATTTTACTTTTCTAATGACAATTCATATAAAGAGGCTAGTCCTTCATGTTGGGGAGGCTTTGCTAAATGAAAATATAGCCAAAAAAGAACCAAATAGAACTGAAAAATAAGCAGAAATAACTGAATTTTTTTTTTTTTTACAAAATTCTTATGGAAATCACATAATTGCATAAAATGAGAAGAAAATTGTGATGTGAAGCATGATATAGGTCATTGTAAACAGTTTAGTCCTAAGGCAGAAAACACTGAGAGGGACTACTTTAAACTACTTTATGTGGTATTAACTGGTCAAAGGCCTTAAGTTTCAGAGAACTATGTGAAAACTGGTTTGGGGGTTTAATGAAATGATTATAAATTCAGTCTAGATATGTTGACTTTGCGATTCTATTTTACCTAGAGAAAGATCTAAATGGAAAAGTCTGCTAGGAATTTATAAATGAGAAAGGGAAGGCTGAACAGAAAGAGATTTGATCCATGAAACTGTGGGATTGGTTAAGATTACCAATGTAGATATAATGAGATAAAAGAAGATCTGCAGAGACTGCTGGGCACCTACCCAATATCCATTCCCCCATCTTCCTCAATACCAAAATGCTAACTTTTAGCTAAGCACATAACCTGCTGAAGTAAAAACTGCATTTATCAGCCTGAAGTTAAAAGTGCATTTATCAGTCTGCCACGCAGCTACCTAATGTTGGCCCCGTGGCTAAGTTCTGGACAATTATTTGCAAGCAGAAATGTTGTAGAGGACTTCTGGGAACGAGCAAGCCCTCTTTCTCCATTTCTCCTTCCTGTTGCTTGGAATGCAGAGGTAATAGCTGACTCGTGTGTCACGTTGTCCATGGGTGGTGGTTAAAGAAAGCCACACTTGGTGGACCAAACAGTAGAAGGACTTGAATTCTGTAGACTTTGTGGGACGGTTCTATAACAGCTCTGGGCATTCCATAACAAGATTTCTTTCATTGGAGAGAATAAACCCTTGTGTGTGTAAGCCACTGTAATTGACTACTTTTAGCTGAACACAATCTCATTAATACAAACACAGGGTGAGACCAAGAAGGCATAATCAGAAATGTAAGAAGAGGATTAGTGTGGATCAAGGAACCAATGGGGAAGAAAAATGGAAGGGGAATCAATAGAATTAAATACTGAAGATAAAGTAATTGCATTTCTTTATAAGCATATCATACTTGTGATGAGGAAAAATCATATATTAATCATAATGAATCATGCATAATTTATTTGATGTTATAATAAATCTAGAGCTTTTAATTTTCAATTATCTAAGACTTTATATTATATCTCTTATTTCTCTTTCAACAGAGCCGCAAAACTTCAAAATTGTATTTCATGTTTAAATTTGACAATAATGTCTATATGATAGAATAGATAGTAGCAAAGAGGCTACAAAAATATTCTAAGTGTGAAAAATGGAATTTATAAGTCTCTAAATAAGTTAATGGTAGTGATTTTTTTTTGAGTTGGAGTCTCGCTCCGTCGCCCAGACTGGAGTGCAGTGGCCGCTCCCGGCCACCGCAGCCTCGACCTGCTGGGCTCTGGCGATCTTTCCGCCTCGGCTTTCCGAGTAGCCGGAACTACAGGCGTGCACTACCACGCCCGGCTAATTTTTTTGATTTATTTGTAGAGATGAGGTCTCGCCTGCCCAGGCGGGTCTCGAATCCGCAGGCTCAGGCAATCCACTCACCTCAGCCTTCCAAGGTGCGGGATTACAGGCTGAGCCACCGAGCCCGGCGGTAGTGATTTCTAATGTATTCTAAACTATATAATCACACTGAATTGTTTAGTTTTCAATGTCTTCGTTCTATGACAGGAAATTTATCCCCATCTTACTGACAATGTTCATTTCTTAAAGTGAAGATACTGACTAGAACATAATTTTATTAAGGGAGAGTTTGCAATCACTTAAGATCCAAAACTGAATCTCATGTACAATTAAAAAATGAAGTTTAGTAGATTTCTAATCAGCAGGAATGTTTTACAAAAGCATAAATTAATATTATTTCCCTTATTCTTTATAATGCCTTAAAATTGCCATATTTTAATTCTATTATACTAGTAATGACCTGCTTCTAGAAGTATATTACACTCAGTTGGAGTAGTATCTAAAGAACTGAATAGTCTAGCTAACTGAATTTTTCTGGACAATACAGGATTAGATAAAAGCCTTTTGGTTTCAATTATTATCATTGAGCAGCTTTGTAAAATGTATATGTTTCCCAGCCTTTGTAATTAGAATAAAATTGTATCTGTGATTGCATCTTTTGATGCTTAATTTACAGTGCCTTAAGAATACTTTGTTTTGAGCTATAGAATAAAAATAATGGGATTAGATCATAGGATGCAATACTTTATATTATAGATAAGAAGTAAAAGGCATATTCACATGCATGAATACATATATGCATTCATAACAGGGAATGTAATTGTCCAAAACATCTATTGTTGTCTTTTACAATGCTAGATCTCAAGGAGAAGAGTTTAAAATAAAATACGAAAACAAAAGAATTCTGATTTTTAACAAATGCAATAATTATGAATTTTCCCTACTCACACATATGAGCAAGATTCGTATTCATTGTCTTTTCCATAATACTACATAGTCAAAATTACCCATATGTTGATAATTGTAGAATTGAATATTATAACTTATAGTATTTCAAAGTCCCAAGAGAACCTTCTAGGTAGACAGAGAGGAAAAAGAAGTAGTGAGCCCAAGTTAGAATTATTTTTCACGGGCAGAGTAAGGTAAAGAGAAAAACACATGGTCATGAGCTGGTGCCCTCAAGGTGAATGCTAACCTCTGCATGTGGCGAGAGGCTTCCCAGCTAGGAGCTTACACTTTGCTCCATGTTTCTGGACTAACTCTGTTTCAGTTAGAGACTTCATTAGTAGGTTATTCTATTTCACCAAGATTACCAACTAGTAGAATGTTAGGTCTGCAACTTGAGTTTGTTGATGTGCTGTTGTTTCTGTCCCAAAACACTGTGTACAAGGTTGTTGACTATTGGTTTATATTCATGACACTCTGATTACTGATTTATTTCACAGTCTAAACAGCTTTATTCATTTTCCATCACTCCCCCTGGGTATTGTCTTGGTTCTCCCTTGCCCACATCTGAGTAATAATATGAGACAGATTTAAAATCTTTTCCAGCCACTTTGGGATATCAGAATAATCTTATTTTCAGCTGTCAAAAAGGACCGATCCAATCCAATATAAAAAGTTAAATCTTTTTTCCAATTACAGAGTCTGCCTTCTTCTACTTACTGGCTTAGAACTGACTGATGGCTCTTTCTCCATGGGGGAAGAGGGAGTAGAATAGTCGGTTCTCACCTTTCTCTCCACCCTGCAAACACACATGCATCTTTTCTACTCTTGGCTCCTTCAGGGACAGGGGCAGGGGAGAAACTAGCTTTTGCTAGTTGGTGCTGTTGATTATGCTCTCACAGTGGGGCTTCAGATGCTGGCTATTTATGGCACACATGGGTGAATTTCTCAGAGACCTCCACCGTGACTGACTCTTGACTCAGGCGATTCCCTCTCCAGATGACCTGTTGTGGCAGCCCATCAATTCCTGTCCTGGTGGTAGCCCCATACAATTCCCTAATCCCAGAGGACAGCCTTTTGAGTTGAACTCCTGTGGCCACTCTACCACCTGTTCTCCCAGAACTAGCCTGGGAACATTTGGCCTCCTTGCCCTGTCGAGTCCTGCTGCTACCCTCTCCTCTTTCCCTGCCTTCTTTGGTGATTCTTCTTCATATGTGCCCCTCAGCTCTTGGAAGTGCATAACAGTTTGCCCCCAAAACTCATCCATGAGCCCTTTGGTGGCAACAGCACATGGCAGGCCTGGAGTCACTGCACTTCAGCAAGTCTGAATCAAGAGATGCAAGACCAGTTCCGGCTGATAACCCCTGGCTATAGGAGTGTTGTTCCTGGGCCCATCCTCACCCACTTGGGGACATGTCCCACATCTTGCCCCACAGGGAGGACAGAGGAGTCATCTTCTCTCGTGGACCCTGTGTCACCCCTCCTCTGCTCATGGAATAACTCTCTTTTACACAGCATGCTGGGGGGGGGGGTCCAAGGTCACTGAATTGCATTGGGTGCTTCTCACCAATTTCATGCTGAGATGTGTCTAGTGGCTCTTTAAATGTGCAATCCATTATCCTCAGCTCTGTGCTCTGGCTGAAATTTCAAGATAGTGAAAAAGATTTCATTTTGCAACCTGCTACATTGATGTTTGAGAATATACAGTAATTTTCATAGATTAGATATAATATGGATTATATAAAAAATAAGTTAATCTTCCCAAGGTTTCCTCTGTTACTAATATATGCAGAGGCTTATCCTGAATTCCTTCATTGGGTAGTGTTGCTTATTGAGAAAACAAAGAATAAGGAAATAAGTCCAATGACCTCAGAGCAAATAAAAACAGTACAGTAAGTCCCCAATATATGAATGAGTTCTGTTCTGAGAGTATGGGCATAAGTCTGACAAAGTTAGCCTAGGTACCCAACTAACACAATTGGCTATATAATGCTGTACAGTACCAGCTATGTCACCGCTGCTTTTATGCTTGCTTCTGGACATCTTGGGCTTGAAATAAAGATACTTTGCTATTGTATTCTATACAGTACTGCACAGTAAAGTGCACAAAAATACAACCACTTGTAGATAATGCACACAAGTGACAATGTACGCCAGACACGTGAATTAACTTATGTGATTGGACATGCAAACGCACGTTTGCATTTTTGAAAGTTTGCAATTTGAGGGTTTGTATGTAGAGCACTTACTGTATTTAAACACAGACATGCATATAACACACACACTCATGCTGAGTAATTTACTTGGTGATTTCTTTGGATCTCTTCTCAGTGTCAAATTACTCTGACCTTGTTATATACTGCTCATAGCAGATTTAAGTCTTTGCATACTACAAAATTAGGTTCTTTTTTATTTTTTTTTTGCAAATGAGAGAACTTTGCTTAAAATGGCTTATCAATTAGTATGCTTTTAGTTATAAGCAGTTGAAAACCTAAGTAAAATTAACTTTAAAAGTAAAGAAAATGTATCATCCGTGTAAGTGATATATGTTACCTATCTTCAGGCAAAGCTTGACCAAGGACCCAATATTTTTCTCTCCCTCCTTCTCTCCCTCCCTTTTTTCCTTCCTTTCTTTTTTCTGCAGGGTTTTGATTTATCTTAAATCTGAATTCCCATGTAGTTGTAAGGTGTCTTTCGGAAACATCAAACACTTAAGTATCTATTCATTTATGCCCACCAGGCATCTTTTTGACCAACTCTTTTTTTTTTTTTTTTTGAGTTGGAGTCTAACTCTGTCGCCCAGACTGGCGTGCAGTGGCCGCTCCCGGCCACCGCAGCCTCGACCTGTTGGGCTCCGGCGATCCGTCCTCCTCAACCTTCCAAGTAGCTGGAACTACAGGCGCGCGCTACCACGCCCGGCTAATTTTTTTGATTTTTAGAGATGAGGTTTCGCCTGCCCAGGCGGGTCTCGAACCCGCGGGCTCAGACAATCCACTCACCTCAGCCTCCCAAGGCGGGGGATTACAGGCTGAGCCACAGAGCCCGGCAATTTGCAGTTTTTTATGTCTTGTTATATCGACCCTTTTATCATAATATAATGGCATTCTTTTTCTTTGTTTCCATTCCTGACTTAAAGTCTATATTATCTAAAATAAGTACAGTATTGCTACTCCTGCTCTTTTATGGTTTTCATTTATATGGAATTTTTTTTTCTCTCCATTCTATTTCAATCTGTGCATGTCTATACAGGTGAAATTTCCTGTAGACAGTATATAGTTGGGACTAGTCCTTTTTTATATAGATAATTTTTATATTTTAGATTCATAGAGGTACACATGCATGTTTGTTACACAGATATATTGTGTAGTGATGGAGATTGGGTCTCAGGTGATTCATTCCCCAGATAGTGAACACTGTGCCCCACAGGTAGTTTCTAAACCTCAGCCCCTCTATCCTCCTTTAAGCATGTCCTTGATGTCTATTATTTCCATCTTTGTAACTGACCATTTAGCTTCCACATATGACTGAGAAGTTTTTTGTTTTTTGTTTTTGTTTTTTTCTGCTTCTGAATCACTTCACTTAGGATGATGATCTTCAGTTCCATTCATGTTGCTGCAAAGGACATGATTTCATTCTTTTTAATGGCTGCATAGTATTCCATGGTGTATATACACCACATTTTCTTTATCTAGTCAATTGTTGGTGGGCACTTATATTGGTTTTATGATTTTTCTATTGTGACTAGTGCTGTAATGAACATAAAAACACAGGTTATCTTTTTTATATACTGATTTCTTGTTTTAGGGGAGAGGTAAATCCCTAGTAGTGGTATTTCTGGGGCAAATCATAATTCAGATTTTAGCTATCTGAAATCTCCAGACTGTTTTCTATAGAGTTTAAACTAGTTTACAATTCAAACAACAGTGAATGAGCATTCCCTTTTCTCCACAACTGCCCCAACATCTGTTGTTCTTTAACTTTTTAGTAATGCCATTCTGACTCCTGTGAGGTGATGTCTCACTGTGGTTTTAGTTTGCATTTCTATGATGATTAGTGATGTTAAGCATCTTTTCATATGTTTGTTGACTGCTTGTGTGTCTTCTTTTTAGAAGCGTCTATTCATGTCCTTTGCCTACTTTTTGATGTGGTTACTTTTTTTTTTCCGTGTTGAGTTGTTTGAGATCCTTGTAGATTCTGGATATTCACCTTTTGTCTGAGGCATAATTTGCAAATATTTTCTCTCATTCAGTAATTTTTTGATCACTCTGTTGATTAGTATTTTCTGTGCAGAGGCTGTTTAATTTAATTAAGAGTCATTTGTCTATTTTAGTTTTTGTTGCAATTGCTTTTGGGGTCTTTGTCATAAATTCTTTGCCTAGGTCAATGTCCAGCATTTTCTAGGTTTTCTTCTAGGATTTTTATAGTTTTAGGTCTTACATTTAAGTCTTTGATCCATTTTGAGTTAATTATTGTATATAGCGAGAGATAGGGATCCAGTATCATTCTTCTGTATATAACTATCCGATATTTTTCAGCACAATTTGTTGAATGGTTTCCTCATTGTTTGCTTTTGTTGGCTTTGACAAAGATCAGTTGGTTTCAGGAGTATGGTTTTGTGTTGGGGCTCTCTATTCTGTTCCATTGGTGAATCTGTCTATCCTTGTACCGGTACCATGTTGTTTTAGTTACTTTAGCCTTATAGTATTTTAAGTCAGGCAGTGTGATACTTCCACAATTATTCTTTTTGCTTAGAATTGCTTTGGCTATGTGGGGTCTTTTTTTATACCACAGAAATGTTGAGTGTTTTCTATAGTTCTGTGATGAATAAAATTGGTATTTTGATTGGAATTGCATTGAATCTGTAGATTGCTTTGAGTTAGTCCTTTTAGCTATATAGCCATTTTGTCATTTAATTGAATAGTTTAATCCATTTACATTCAAGGTTATGATTAAAAAAGATTTATTATTACCATTTTGTTATTTGGTTTCTTGTCTTTGTTGTTATTTTGTAAATCTTTTATTTATTTATTTATTTCTCCTCTTCCATCTTCCTTTGTGGATAACTGATTTTTCTTAGTATGTTTTGAATTTATTTTATTGTGTCTATTAAAGGTTTTTGTTTTGTGGTTGTCATGGTGCTTACAAAAAACACTTTATAGTTATAATAGTGTATTTTATACTTAGTACAACTTAAATTTGATTGCAAAAAAAAAGTAAAGTAATAAAAACCAAACTGTAACACCATTCTCCCCTTAACATTTTGACTTTTTTTATATTTCAATTTTTATCTTCTTATTGCCTTTTAAACTATTGTTAAAATTATTAATGTCTTTGATCATTTTTTAATATTCACATGTAAAACATAAGTGGTTTACATACCACAATTATGGTATTATAGTATTCTGAATTTGTCTGTATTCTTACTTTTGCCATTAAGTTTTATACCTTCACATTGTGTTGTTGTTGTTGTTACACATTAGCATTCTTTTCTTTAAGAATGAATAACATCCTTTAGAATTTCTTGTAAGACAGATCTGTTGATACATTCGCTCAGTTTGTGTTTTTCTGGGAAAGTCTTTATCTCTATGTTTGAAGGATAGCCTTGTTGAGTACAGTATTCTCGTGTACTTGTGTGGCAGATTTTGTTTGTTTGTTTGTTTTTTCTTTAGCACTTTAAATATATCATTCTGTTCTCCTCTGGCTTGCAGGGTTTCTGCTCAGAAATCTGCTGAAGTTGTACTAGGGCCATGTTGAATGTTATATGTCTTTTTTCTCTTACTTTTTCAGTATTCTTTGTCTTTTATTTTTGATGATTTAATTCTGATGTGCCTTGTGGAATTGTCTTTTGAATTGAATTTGATTTGTGAACTGTGAGCTTCCTGTATCTGCAGGCTGACATTTTTCTCCATACTTGGTTAATTTTTAGACATTATTTTCTTAAATATACTTTCTAGGTTTTCATGTCTCTTTTGGTAACTCCTATTTTGCAGAGGTTAGTTTGCTTGATGGTGATCCATACTTAAGTTTTCTTCACTATTTTTTTATTCTCTTTAAATTTTTGTGTCTTTGGGTAATTTTGTATGTCCTGTCATTAAGCTCACTAATCATTTTCTCTGTTTAATCAAGTCTGTTGAAGCTTTTTTTAAAAGGGCTTTTCATTTTAGTTAATGCATTCTTTATGTCTTGGTTTTCTTTTTTTAATTATTTCTATTTATTTGTCAAATTTATTTTGTTCCTACATTGCTTAACAATTTTATTTAATTTTATTTATTTTTTATTATTTTTATTTTTTTTGAGTTGGAGTCTCACTCCCTCGCCCAGACTGGAGTGCAGTGGCCGCTCCCGGCCACTGCAGCCTCGACCTGCTGGGCTCCGGCGATCCTTCCGCCTCAGCCTTCCAAGTAGCTGGAACAACAGGCACGCGCTACCACGCCTGGCTAATTTTTTGATGTATTGTAGAGATGAGGTCGTGCTTGCCCAGGCGGGTCTCGAACCCGCGGGCTCAGGCAGTCTACTCACTTCAGCCTCCCAAAGGCGCGGGATTACAGGCTGAGCCACCGAGCCTGGCTGTGTGGATTTTAATTAGGCTTAATTCATACCTGGTTCTTTGGGCAGAACACAGAGAAGAATACCCTGGCCGTAAGAGAAATGTCTCTATGAAGAAAACAATACAAAATTAAAATTTTCTTTAGGATTAACACTTATAATGAATTTGTGCAATAAAAATGTTAAAGTTGTTTTTCAATAGGAAAAGGAAAGTGGTGTAATATTTTTCTCTTGTGACTGAAGAGAAACACCCAACATTATTTTCATGCTAAAACTGATGATATTCTATTTGAATAATCTGCCACTCCATATTGAAAGTAACCACTACAATAGACTGGAATTGTGAAATGGTGAATTTATTTTGGTTAATGTGCTTTCTGATCTTTGGCGTGTCCCTAAAATCTTGTCCGTCCAAGCTCTAATTGGGATTTCACCCTACTTTGCTGTTTCTAAGTTCAGTATTCTAATACACATATTCACAAGGTGCTTTGCACCGTGTGAAGCAGAAATGCTGATGTTTGCAGCATCAGCGTGACCTCCAGTTGTGCTTTCTGGCTTTCCCAGAGGGAAGCACACGGCAGCCCGTCTGTTCTGGAGTTGCGGCAGGCCTGGCCTGGGATCACTAGTCAGCGAAGCCACACGGCCGGGGTCCACTATGTCAAGTTAGGCAAGAGAGACGAGCTTTTGCTTTGCCTTTGGAAGTCGACGAGTGTGCCATCCCTGTCCATCATGTGAACCTTGGTGTCGTTGTGACATGTTTTCCTTTTGGTGACAACGTTGAGTGATGACGTTGTGACATGTTTTCCTTTTGGTGACAAGTATGTGAGATCCTATCACAGTGTTAAAGAAGAAAATGGTACACATAGCTAAACATGTATATGAAAAGAACACTCACCTGCCAGGTTGTCAGCAGACTGAGCCAGCTTCACCTTCCACTTCTTTGTCAAAGTGTGGAACTATTTGAAAAAGAAAAGAAAACTTCGATAGCAAACCTCAAAAGGAAGCGAGAGGTTGCAAGAAAATAAAGTGGTTCCGCTTTGCAGCTTTCATTCGAAGACAGAAGGAGTCGCTTTGAAATGTGTTTGGAATGATGTGTCGTCCAGTAGCCAGGCAGCACCGTGCGTTGCTAACAGATTGCTTTGTAGTGGGAAATGGTTTCATAATCCCAATCAGAATGTGAGCAGTTCTTTATGTTTAAAATGTTTGTGCAAGTTAAATTGGGAAGTTGTTTTCCTCTTACCTGGACACTGTTCTACCTCCCAGGTATTCCTGCAGCCCATGGCAAGCCCACCAGCTACTCCATCAGGGTGGACAATACGCTTCCCCTGGTGACTCAGGCCCCCCCAGTGCAGCCCCTGCAGATCCGACCTGGAGTGCTGTCTCAGGTGGGTTGGCGACTGTTCTCTGTGTGTTGCTTTCTGGGCATTGGCCTGGGCTGCTGGGAGTGATGGAGAGGGCCTCGGTGGGTTCAGTCCCCTCCAGGGTGGTCAGCTACTTCCATGCATCTCAGATCTCTGAGCTTAAGGCACAGTAAAGTTGAATTCCTTGTAACTTGGTTTTCATTTTGTTTGACGCAGCAGACGTGGTCTGGGAGAAGACAGCAGATGCTGGTACCCGCCTGGCAACAGGTGGCACGCGTGGCTCCTGCTACGACCGCACTGACTTCTGAGGGTGTTGCTGGCTCCCAGAGGCTGGGAGACTGGGGGTGAGTTAATGACGAGAGTGTTTAATGAGCAGTTTGCCGAGTAGACCTCGCCAGGGAAGACTTACTTGTTCTGGATTTCTCCCCAGGAAGATGATTTCTCGCAGCAGCCACTATGGCTCAGTGATGCCGCAGCCTCTTCGGACCAGTCAGATAACGCTGTCGGCCCCTCAGCCAATTAGCGTGGGCATTGCCCACGTCATGTGGCCTCAGCCTGCTGCCACCAGGAAGGGCCAGCTGTGCCAGAACAGGTCGGTGTGGTGCCTTAACAGTCCTCTGCATCTCGAGCATCGACCTTCAGAATGGAGTTTGCATGCTCATGGAAGGGTCATGCTGCTGTAGTAAAAGCAGTCTCTTTGGCGGCCTGTCGCAAACACTAAGCCAGCTCCTGTCTCAGTTTCTCAGAGGTGTATTGGTAAAACTAGTAGAATGGGAGCCAGGAAGAGAGGAAATAAATGCTTTCCGTGGGTAAGGTTTTCTTTATTGCCCTTTGATTGATAATCTGCCCATAATGTAGCAATTGTAGACATTCAGATATCACGTCTACCAAAACTGACCATAAAATGTATGTAACTGCAATCCACACTGATATTTCTAGAAATGACATTTTACATTTTACAAAAACTCACGATCTGTATGTTAGTGTGTCATGTGCATGAACTTGAACAAGTAAACGTTCGCATTATCCAGCCCAACAGGCTGTCTTAGCCAATGGTGGCAGGCACATTTGCTTATGGAAATGCCGCATCCTTCCTTTGACTGCAGGAGTCATTCACTGCAGAACACCAGCGTCCCGCATGCAGCCTTCATCTCTCCAAAGATGATAAGTGGGAAGGACGTCGAGGAAGTGAGTTGTGGGGAAGCTCAGGACAGTCACACCTCAGGAGGCAACACGAGGGACTGCTGTGATGCTCCTGTTAGGCAGGACAGACAGCGGCAAGCCATCGTCATCGCCGACTCGCCGAGCCCTGCAGTGAGCGTGATCACCATCAGCAGTGACACAGATGAGGAGGAGGCGGCACAGAGGCACTCGCTGCGAGAGTAAGTGCCCAGAGTGGCGTCCTTTGGGGCGGCGGTGCCTCACCCGTGAGTGTCCTCGGGATTAACCCTCAGGCCATGTGGGCTGGCGCCAGCAGAGGGCCCTTCTGAATGATACTTCACACTGTGGCGGTGGCATCGTCCCTTAGCTTTTTGTGCCTGCGGGCCACTCCCAGCAGTTTCAGACCTGATCAAAGGGATCCGTTGGGTTCTGTGGGCATGCCTCCTCAACGCTGACCTGTTCTCCTTTGTAGATGTAAGGGCAGCCTCGACTGTGAAGCTTGCCAGAGCACGCTGAACATTGACCGCATGTGTTCGCTCAGCAGCCCTGACAGCACCCTGAGCACCAGCTCGTCAGGCCAGTCCAGCCCCGCCCCCTGCAAGAGACCCAACAGGTAAAGGGAACGCTGCATCTGACCGCTGTTACCTCCACTGAAAAGCCTGGGATTTATTTTGTTGTCGTTTAAATGAGTAAGTCCTTGCCGGTTTCCTACAGTGACTTATCTCTTGAAAGCAATTTTTGAACGAGATCAGTTTTTATAAGCTCAGGTTTTTAGTTGTCATTTTCCTTATTGTGATAGAATAGCTTTAAACGAAAAATGGAGGTTCTAATAAGTGAATTTTAAAGAGCCGTCTATTTTTGAAAGTGTAAAAAAGCTACATTCTCAATTTTAGCTACACGGACTACTATTGTAACTTACATTTGGATAAAAACATATACTTTAGCAAAATAATAAAGGAATCTTTTATGTAATGAAGTCCTGGCTGGCCCACTGTCTATAGAGTATGCACGATGACTTTTTTCCCCATTGGTGTCTGACTTGCAAGGTTTCATCCATATTTCCTGCCCTAGCCTTCCTTTTTTCCAGGACATGCACGGCTACTAAAACCACTAGACTAGTTAGCTTTTCCTAACCAGCACGATGTACTAACACATTAGGAGATAGGCCACAGGCTGGGTGCAGTGACTCTCATCTGTAATCCCAGCACTTTGGGAGGCTGAGGCAGGAGGATCACTTGAACCCAGGAGTTCTAGACCAACCTAGGCAACACGGCGAACCCCCATCTCTTAACACACACACAAAAAGCTAGCACAGTTGTGCACACCTGTAGCCCCATCCACTTGTAAGACTGTGGCAGGAGGATCATCTGAGCCCAGGAGCCGGAGGTTGCAGTGAGCCATGATCTGTAGAGTGAGATCCTGTCTCTTAAAAAAGAAGGGAAGAGGCCAGGCACGGTGGCCCAAGCCTGTAATCCCAGCACTTTGGGAGGCCGAGGTGAGAGGATTGCCTGAGCCCACAGGTTCAAGAAACGCCTAGGCAACTTGGCAAGACCTCATCTCTACAATAAATCCAAAAATTAGCCAGGCGTGATAGCGCGCGCCTTATAGTTCTGGCTATTCAGAAGGCTGAGGCAGAAGGATCGCCAGAGCCCAGCAGGTCGATGCTGGGGTAGCTGTGAGCATGCCCACTGCACTCCAGCCTGGGTGACAGAGTAAGACTCTGACTCAAAAAAAAAAAAAATGGGGAAGACTTTTTTTAGTGGCAACAATGTTTGAAAAAATTTTAAGTCTTAACTTACACATTTGTCTTCTCTTTCCCCTTAGCCAGGCAACATGGTGGTGAGTGCCACAGACAAAACCTTGTGGGAGATGTAGGGACATGTTGACACAGCCTCTTCTGGCAAGTTGCTCAGTGTGGCTTGGAAGCTGATAAGTGCATACATACAGAGTCACCTAGAGAACGTGTTTAGACCTCAAATACAGAGGGCGCCAAAAGCATATGCATGTTTTAAGCAAGAAAAAACTGTTAAAATAGTTGTGGTTGCCATTAGCGTCTAGACACTTCTGATTATGGCGAATCTCTCTTAAAATTTGTGTACATTTTTTTGGTACCTTCTGTATACCTGTAAGATATAAAAATAAAATATAAAAGAGCTGCTGCAAATTACTAAGTATGAAATTAGTGATTCAAACAGACAGTAAACGTAGTCGAAATCCCAAGGAGAGTACGGTTGTCAGGGCCCACAAGTGTCAGCAAGAGAGGCCCTGGCAGGGGAGACCTCCCAGGGAGCTGCTAGTGGAAAGGAGCCCATGCGACCGTGACAGTGCACGTCCTGACCTCAGAGTTTAATCTGAAACGCCAAGCCACATGCACACACGTTTGCTGATTCCATTTAAGTGACCCGGGGTCGTGCTGTTTTGTCTTGTCTTGATGGAATTATCTGGCATTTGTAAGGAGGAGCTTTTTTGAACTGCCACTAAGTGTCACATGGGGAGGGCAAGGAGAAAAGCCGGCTGCCAGAAGGATGTTCCTGCAATGGGGCAGAGTTAGGGCTGGTGGTCTCCGCAGAGAGTTAGCCAAAGGGTTGAGAAAGTTTATGGAAGAAAAGCAGTTCGACGAGGAAGGAGGTGTGATGTGTGCAAAATAACCAAATAAGGTTCTCATCAGTTTGCTGGAGCCTGGACATGCTTAACATCAGATTTGATGTTGGACAAAGGGTCACTCGTGAAAATGCCTCTTGTAGCATGTCAGACGAAGAGCAGGAGAGCGGCTGTGACACCGTGGATGGCTCTCCCACGTCAGACTCTTCGGGGCAGGACAGTCCATTTGCAGAGAGCAGCTTTGTGGAGGACACACATCCTGACACGGGACTGCCGGCCTCTGCTGACACGGAACCCAAGCCAGCTGTGTGTGCTGTTGTGGTGCCGCCAGGGGAACTCGAAAGTGGATTGAATACCGATGAGCAGATGGCAAACACAGGTAAATTGAGTCCTCCCGTGTCCTTGCTCATCCTCAAAAGGTCTTCATGTAGGAACCTCAGAACACAGGACTGCCAGAAGTCATCTCTGTGTTGTGACTTGACCCTGTGCATTCTGTTGTATAGAGGAAATCTCTTCTGCGATTATTCAGTGCTTGCAAACCATGACCCGTCCTTTCTTCTTAACTTAATTCTATGGTTGTAAAATTGCTCTTGTGTAAAACATCTAAAAACTTTTCCAACTATTATCAGAGAAGGAAAAAGCACCAACCCTCCTCTGTTTTGCTCGTTCCAGATTTTCTATGCCAGCCATTAATCAAAGGACGATCGGCCCCTGTGAGGTTAACCCAGCCTTCCACAGGGGGTAATCGTCAGCAGAAACTGACATCAGCATTCCAGCAGCAGCACTTGACCTTCAGTCAGGTGTGTTGACTTGTGAGTTCGTAAGAGTCTTTGGGATTCAAATGTTGTGGGTGTTTTCACTTGGGGGAAAGATTCTGAAACTGTATGTAATTGTAATAAAATTTTCCCTCTCATTATCTCAATCCGCTAAAGAGTCACCAACTTAATAACAGCGGGATATTGAGTAAATTGTCCATAGAACCTTTAGTCCCCCTCACAGAGATTAAGTCCTTAAACTTCCACAGACACTAGTTTCGTGTGTGTGTTTGTCTCCGATCCTTGAAATCAGAATAAGCGCTGGTGGAGTGACAACTGTGTTTCTCGCATGTTGGTGGTGGTGATGGTTTCACCATCCTGAGTCCTTCCCACCCACTCAGCCTGGCCTGGCAGGTGTGTTTCATTTGGGGAGAGAGAGGATACAGGTGCTGGAGTCCAGCTTGGGTTCACATCCTGGCTATGCCACATAACTCTGTGCATTTACTTTGTCTTTCCCACAGACCTGATCTGGACCACAGTTAATGGGAATAATAGTTGTATCATGGGGTGGTTTGGGGAGCACATATTGTGTGTGTGTCAGAGGTCAGCTTTGCATGTAATAGGAGTCCCACGGATGGTAGCTGTTAGTGGTTGGATAGTGACAGCCACGTGGCAGCGTTTATATGTCGTAGTGGTTCGTGGGGTAAAGCCCGTGTTTGTGCTCTCCTCTCCCTACTCTTGGCATAAGCCAGTTCTGAGAGATCCAGGCACAGAGGACCCATGGCATATCCCATCCTTGCTTTCCTTGTGTCTCATTAAATGTGTCATGCGGTCCCTTGCTCCCCACGGACAGGTGCAACACTTCGGATCTGGGCATCAGGAGTGGAACGGGAACTTCGGGCACCGGAGACAGCAGGCCTACATCCCCACTGGTGTCACCAGTCACCCGTTCACGCTCTCTCACGGAAGCCCCAACCCCACGGCTGTGCACGCCCACCTGGCAGGTAGCGCACACCTCGGGGGACAGCCGGCACTGCTCCCGTTCCCGTCATCGGCCGCCCTTGGGGGTGCTGCGCCCGTAACCCACCTCCTGGGCTCTCCGTGCACCTCGAGACCCGTGCTGCAGCACGCGACCTACGGCCTCTCCCACCCCGGCGGCGTGGTCCACCAGGTCCCAGTGGGCCTGAACCCCCGGCTGCTACCCTCCCCCACCCTGCATCAGACTCAGTTCAAGCCCCTCTTCCCCCCGCACTCGTACATCACGGCATCGCCCGCGTACACGGGATTCCCCCTGAGCCCCACGAAGCTCAGCCAGTATCCGTACATGTGACTCTCAGAGACCCTGTCTCGAGGAGGCGCCGTGGGACACATGCCGGCTTCGAATGAAGACATGGCATTTCATGAAATTAGCCATGGCACAAGAAAATTATTTTTGAATCATGTAGACTTGGGTGCAATTTAAACAACTCTGAGCTTTAAAAAACTCACTTTTGATGTGTTTTGCACATTTGGTATACCTTGTCTTTGGTCATGTTATCTTCTTATGTAGTAACTCTAGACAGGTGACTTTCAGGAGCGGAGGCCAGTTTGCTCCTGCTGTTTTTATCAATTGCCTTCTAACTAGTGCAAGACACGTCCACGTCGGGAAGCCATTCTGTGTGCAGACCCAGAGCCGCGGATGCTCGTGTGTCAGCATCAGCATCGAGTGAGTTGTGCTCTCTGTGTCTTCGTGTGTACGTGTCGGTCACTCACCTAAGGAGCTGAGTTGTGGTTCTTGCATTTGCATGTGTCTTCTGCATGGGCAAGACATTGCCTAGACTTTGCTCTTCATGTTGTTCTAATAATCTCAGCTGCATCGTAAACCGTTCCCACACATAGTGCCTTAAATATTTGAGGTTGTTAATGTTATTACCTATCTATAATGTCGAGGACTGCAGCACTTAAAACCCAGACCTACTCTTGAGTTTTCTTTGGACAGAGTGACGCTCAGTTTTGGTCGCGTGTGGTATGATTCCAGGTAGTAGCTTTTCTTCCTTATTACATAGAGGGCAGCATGTGTGTTGTAGCTGAGTTCTGCTGTCGGGTTTTTCAGAATGACCTCGCTTCTAGAAAAGCAAGCGTTAGTAGTGCTTACGGGCAATTGATTCCGTGTCTAACGGATCGTGGGTAACTGGCACAGCACGGCGTTTTGTATACTCAGTGAAGCCGCAACACAACCTGAGTTTATTTTGAGAGTGTTTGCTGTCTAACTGGAATTAGTAAAAGGTATAGAGGTGAGTAGGCACGACTTAGGGTAGATAATGAAAGAAAATGCAGAATGCTCATTGACTCCTGATGTGGTTTTCTCTCAGCTTGGGCTAACCGTGCAGTATTCAATAAATAGTAGCAAAATATTTACTATTGAAGCTTGAACAGATGTGAGTTCTTTGTGTGCAATTTTTCACTTATGCATGTGAGAGAGTTTGGTTTTTTTTTTAAGTATTTTTACATTGCAGTACTTGTTTTGCTTGTTGGTGATGTTTGCTTATTTAATACATTCCGTCAGGGACAGAAGTCACATGCTTTTCTTCCTAGGAAATGTGTCTTGGTTTCTCTTCTCTTTTTTCTTTTCTTGTTGTTTTTTGGGTGGTGGTGGTGGTGATGTTTAAATGAAGTTGCTTTTACAGCACCAAAGACTTAATCATCCATTTCCTATATAAAAGGTAGCTACTTTTTGCATAGACCTCAAGTATATGGTAGTGTAGAGTGGAATTTAAGGAAAGGTATTAAACTGAGGCTGTGTTTTAGCTTACAGGCAAGTAATAAATTGTATCATTTATCTTGAATGTATCATAGATAAGCTGCTATATAATGATTGCCACTTCAGATAGCTGTGAACTTAGGTGATTAACTAGTTGTTATTTAGCCTTCTAATTTCTGTATAAGTCTAATTACATGAAATAGAAGTTGGGGTTTTGATTTTATACTTTGGTTTTCTGTTTGGAGTGTCATTGTAACTACTGTATTGTAAATGATGGAAAATAATTGCCTATGTTATTTTGGGGTGTGTTATTTGCATCAGTATTTTATCTCTATTAATGTTTGTGCTCATCACTGCATATAAAAACTTTGATGTATCAGTGTAACTTAATTTTTTATTTTCATACTGGCATAGTAGACACTTGAGAAAGCCGTATCTTGCAGGCTTGACTTAACTTTTTTTCCTTAAAAATCTGGAATATAATCTTACAGCATTTACTGGAATAAGCAGTACCAGGCATTTGCGTGCAAAAACTCTCCAAATGTTTTGGGCTTACGGTGTTCCTTGGCCGAGTGACTTGTATACCGCCAATTCAGCTCTCACGCGTTGACAGTAAGCTAATAGCGAATAAGCATTTCTTTAGTCCATTAACCCAAGCAGTGTTTTATTTAATAATCACCAATGAAATAAATGTGCCTGAATTTGATTTTAAAAATAACAGTATTAGATCATAAGATAAAAACCAGCAGTACGTTTTTAGTCACACTGAAGATGAAGGACTTAATTTTCCCCACAGGTTTCAGTGTTTTTAGTCATTGATTCTATGCATTTTATATAAATAGAAATATATATGTATATATTATACACATAAAAAAGGACTAGCCTAAGACTAATTTAAAGATTATTTACAGAGGACAAATTTATGGAGTCCCTATTTAAGTAAGTTCGCTGCCCCCACAGTCTCCGACTTTTATTTATCTGCTCCAGCAGAGGACTGCTGTCTGCTCATGGCTTGGAAAAGCGTCAGTGCCGGTGACGGCTGGTTCAGAAACACCAGGTGCAGAGGATCGGTGGGATCACAACAGGCACACAACCGGCGTAGTTTTCTTTTCGGGGCCGTGTAGACTGCCCTGAAATGTCATATTTTCTGCCTGTGTCTTCCAAGACTTAGTCTTGCCAGATTGACGACAAAAGGTAAACGTCCACATTTTCACAACACCATGCTTGAGAAAGGCAAATCCCAGTGAAGTACACTGCTCTTCGTCAGTTACAATCATGGGCTTTTTAATGTGTTTTTTAAAAATAACTTCACGATTCTAAATTCTGAATTCAGCATATTGACAAAAGCATCTGGATTTTTACCTTTGTGAAACCATTTTTCTAACCGGTCTTCTTTGGTTTTAATGCTTTCTTAAATAAAACACTGCATGGTTCCCAAGGTGCGTATTTGCATACTGTTTTAATTTGCAGATGATTTTAATCAGATATCCTGATATTTAGTTGTTGTTTTCTCCTTTGGGGTGTTTAATTAAATATGTTATTGTATTAGCAAAATGTTTTCATTTAAAAAATCTCTACTGCTAATTTTAAACTTGGTTTGTGTGAAGTAAAAGTTCAATCATACACTGCGGCGTGTAGGAGAATTTGTTTTAACGAACCCACCGCTATGATTTGATGACTAAGTTTGAACTGTTGACTGTTTAACGATTTTCGACTTGTGGCTTTCTTTCTTGGGTTGGTTTGTTTGGCTTTTACTTCTGCTACACTAGTTTGCCAGGTAGCAACTGCACTGTGCAATATTACAATAAGACTGGGACATTTGTATGGATGTAATGTCTATTACGGTTTGCGATAGTTTCTCTCTCTAGTTCTCAGTGATTTAAATGTGACCAAGCCTTCTGTACTTTGTCACAAAAAGCGGGTTTTTCCAGGTGACTATTTTGGTGAGTGTCAAAATAAGAATTTATGGTGTATAACTGTCGATTCACTTTGAATTAAAATATATATATTGCAGCAAACTGCTTGCTGACTCTTATTCCACCCCAGTGCTGGCCCAGGGCAGGGAAGGGGGAGACTGGCTTGTGAGGACCCGACTTGCTGCATCTCAGTGAACACCCAGTCACCATGCAGGCAGGCATCTCTTTGTTCCATGAATGAGAGGTCACAGGTGCAGGGTATGCGGGGAACTCGCCCAGAGTCCCACCGCCAGTGCGTGAGGCACTGAAACGGGACCCAGGCTCCAGCCAACACAATCCCTCTTCCACTGTTTATTTTACAACTGAAGCCGAGGTGGTATCCCTGAAAGGCCCGCGGCAGCAGGACAGCCCGGCCCATTTTCCTTGCATATTATGTTTTCTTGAATGTTTTTTGAGAGGAATATTTCTGGTCAGTGTGCATGGGTGAAGATAGGAAATTCACACGATATCACACATGAGGCTTCAAAAGAGTGTGGCTGCAGTGGCCAGTTGAGGCCACATCCTGCATGCCACTGCCTCGTACTCCGAGGATCTGCCCTGAGAGGCAGGAAGGCTCCAGGGGTACCCACCAGCACGCCTCGCCAGAGGATACTGGCCTTTCCCTCCCCCCCGCCCCTGCCTGCCAGCTTGTAATTGAAGTGTCACATGCGTGCAATCTTTGTGACTGGCTTTCTATTCAGCATTTGTTCATAAGCTCCCTTGTGCTGTGTGTGGCTCGTTGACCCTTGCCACTGTGTGGCCTCCCTTTGGCTGTATGTGCCTCCGTTTATCCATTTTTTTTTGAGTTGGAGTCTCACTCTGTCACCCAGGCTGGAGTGCATGGCACACTCATGGCCACCCCCAGCGTCGACCTGCTGGGCTCTGGCGATTCTTCCACTTCAGCCTTCCAAGTAGCCAGAACTACAGGCGCGTGCTACCTTGCCCGGCTAATTTTTTATTTGTTGTAGAGATGAGGTCTCGCCAAGTTGCCTAAGCTGGTCTCAAGCCCGTGGGCTCGGGCAGTCCACTCGCCACGGCCTCCCGAAGTGCCGAGATACAGGCTGAGCCACCGACCCTGGCCCCATTTATCCGTCTTGTCGATGGCCATTTGAGCGGCATCCGTTTCTTGGCTGTCGTGACTAGCTGCCTCTTGTGTCCTGTCCATGTTGCTTGGTGAGCGCAGGCGCGCTTCCAGGGTCTCTGCAGGTGGGAACGCCTGGGTCATGGTCCCCCTGTGAGATGCTGCCCGACAGCTTTTCAGAGCAGCTCCATGAATGCACACCCGCAGCAATGAGGAGTCCCAGCTGCTGTCCGTGCCCATGGATACATCTTTCATTTCAGTCATTCTTGGGAAGGGTGACTTGTTCACAGTGACACGAACATTCATTTTCATTTAGGCTGAAGCTTGGGTTGTACATATAGACAAAATTCAGATTTTGCAATTTACTTGAAAGTGAATTGGCCTCTTGAAAATACTGAGAAGGATTCAGCTACTTATTTATTTATTTGAGTCGGAGTCTCACTCTGTGGCCCAGGCTGGAGTGCAGTGACATGCTCACGGCAAATTGCAGTCTCAACCTCCTTGGCTGAGGTGATCCTCCCGCCTCGGCCTCCTGGGTAGTTGGGACTACTGGTGCACATCTCTCACCTGGCTAATATTTTGACTTTTTTGTATAGACAAGATTTCTCTCTATTGCCCAGGCTATTCTTGAACTCCTGGGTGCAAGTCACCCTCCCGCCTCAGCCTCCCTAAGTGCTTAGATTACAGGCATGAGGCACTGTGCCCGGCCTATTCTTTTAGCTATTTGAACGAATCTAAGAATATGAACTATTTTTTTCTAAAGGAATGTAATAGATTGACAAGACTTGAGCAACACATGTAAACCACTTGGCCAGTAAGTGCCCAGCGCAGTCCTGGCACGTACTGGATACGTCTGAGTGATTCAGAAATGCTTGGAAACATTTCCTGTATGCTGGGCGCGGGCCATGGACAGAACAGAAGTCCTTCTGCTCTTCTGGGTCTAACTTTTTGCAGGGGAGAAGGACTGATCAAGCCAGTCCAGTAGGGCAAGGACAGTTTGGGGGCAGAGTGACTGGAGGACCGTGGTAGGGACTGCCACGTGAGAAAGTGGCCCTGAGCTGTGACGAGGAGGATGCCATCAGCTGTGGGGAAGAATAGCCCTGGTAGCACAGAAAGATGACTGCCATGGCCACGTGGTGCGCTGGAGGCAGGAGGCAGAACGAGCACCCGTGGGGGGCCTGCAGGCCTTCACCACGGACACAGGTGTGGGTTTAATTTCGTGTGTCGTGGGAGGATTTTAAGCCAGCAGGCAGTGTGACCTGATTAGCATGTTTTCAAGACCAGCCTGGCTGTCGCGTGGAGAGTAAATTGCAGGGTCAGATGGAGGCTGTGGTGTCGTCCAGGCAAGAGGTGGATGGACGATCAGTATTTTGTCATGAGGTTTGTATTTCCAATATTTTCTCTTGGTCTGTAGCTTAGTCTTTTTGTTTTGTTTTGTTGTTTTTGAGTCTAGGTTTCACTCTGGCCTGGGCTGGAGTGGTGGCACGATCACAGTTCACCACAGCCTCAACTTCCTGAGCTCAGCTGATCCTTCCGCCTCAGCCTCCTAAGTAGCTGGGGCTACAGGTATGTACTACCACACCTGGCTTTTTTTTTTTTTTTTGTAGAGATGAGGTCTCAGTATGCTGCCCAGGCTGGTCTTGAACTCCTGGGCTCAAGCAATCCTCCTGCCTCGGCCTCCCAGAGTGCTGGGATTACAGGCACGAGCCACTGTACCCGGCCATATTTTTTAAAACCCGTAAAAAATGTAAGCTTTCAGTCAGTTGAAATAATGCACATGTAAGCAATTTTAGATACTGATATTTTCTGCTTCAATTTATAGCATAAATTTTGCATGTTTTATAAACTTCAGAAACATTTGGATGCCAAAGTGCAAAATTTAAAAGTGCTTCATTCTAGTCATTACTTGTTTCCTCAGTGACTTTGGATAATTCAAAGAACTTGCTTTTTTATCTTATGTAGAATTTCTTTCTTTTTCTTTTGAGTTGGAGTCTCACTCCTTTGCCCAGGCTGGAGTGTAGTGGCACGCTCATGGCCACCCTAGCATCAATCCGCTAGAATGTCTATTCTTTTAACTAGTTTTCTTTAATTAAACAATACAACAAGAAAAAACTTACAGTGAACACAGCTACAGCCTTCACCCAAATCTACCGGGTCCGTCGGCCTCCCAGGCTTTGTATTTATGTGTGGTTTTGTCATGGAGCCGCTGCACACCACCATGCTTTGCCCAGCACTTCAGCCTCTGTGAGCCAAGGCCATCTCAGTGAATCACGAATCCTTAGAGCATCTCACCAGATGCATGTTTCTGGAACGTCCCTCTGGTCTTCAGCCCGTCGTCTAATTTCCCCAGTTGTTTTGAGAACGTCTTTTATAGTGATTGCCTGCTCCAGGGGCCCAGGAGGCCCTGCCCCCTATGCTGGGTCACGACGTGTCTCCCACCTCTGCTTCACAGTGGTCCCTCTGCCTTTTTTTTTGAAATGCCATCTTGGAAAAGTTCAGGCTAGATGATTGCACGTTTTGGATTTGGCTGGCTGGTTCCTTGTGCGAGTTGGCTCATCTCTGTGCTTTCTGGAAGGCAGACTTGGGGCTTGTTCGCGCACAGGGATGATCCCAGGTATGTCCTTCCTGCCTGACATTGGGGCGTGATACACCGGGCTGCCCCTCTCAGTGAGGATGCCGCTGAAGGCAGTGGCCAGCGTGTCTGTCACTGTTGCCTGTGGCCGGGACTTGGAAAGTGTCAAGGATCACCATCTCACTTGGTGTTCTCAGCCTCCATTCGTGGATTGTCCCCATCAGTTACGACGCCAAGGCCGCAGAGCGGGGCTGCCCATCCATCCATCCTGCGTCATGGTGGCCTCACTCCAAGATGGGCTCCTGCCTTCTCCCTGCATGTGAGCTCTCTCTCTCTCTCTCTCTCTCTCAGTTTCTCACTCTCTGGCTCTCTCGGTCTCTCACTCTCTCTGTCTCTCTTTGTCTGTCTCTTGGTCTCTCTTTCATACGCTTTCTCTGTCTCTGTTTCTCTCTCAGATTCTCACTCTGTCTCGCTCTCTTTGTCTCTCACTCTATGTCTCTCTTTGTCTCCCCGTCTCTCTCTCACAGTCTTTCTCTTTTTCTCTTTGTTTCTCTCAGTCTCATTCTGTCTCTCTTTGTCTCTCTCTTTCACATTCTTTCTTTGTCTCTCACTCTTTGTCTCTGTTTCTCTCAGTCTCTCACTCTTTGTCTGTCTTCTCTTGGTCTCTCACACTCTTTCTCTTTGTCTCTGTCTCTCACTCTCTGTCTCTGTTTGTTTCTCTCTCAATCTCTCATTCTTTTCTGTCTGTCTCTCTTTGTCTCTCTTTCACACTCTGTCTCTCTTGCTGTGTCTTTATCTCTATCTCTCACTATCTCTGTCTCGCTGTTTCTCTGTTTCCCTCACTCGCTCACTCTTTCTTTGTCTCTCTCGCTTTCTGTTTCTCTCTGTGTCCCCCTCTCTTGCTCTCTCTCT
>CAUYQG010050923.1:57-25199 GCA_963574415.1 Tarsius wallacei | reverse complement strand
GATGTCTTCCTTTGAGAAGTGTCTGTTCATATCTTTCACCCACTTTGTAATGGAGTTGTTTGTTTTTTTCTTTTCAGCACGTTTGAGTTCCTTGTAGATCCAAGATGTTAGGCTTTTATGAGACCTGGAGTTGGCAAATACTTTTTCCCAGTCTGTGGTCTGTCTCTCTGCTCTATTGATGGTTTCTTTGACTTTACGGAAGCTTGTTAGTTTAATGAGGTCCCGCTTGTCTATCTTATCTCTTATGGCCTGTGGGTTTCGGGTTTTGTTCAGGAATTGGATGCCAGTTCCAATTTCCATGAGGGTATGTCCTTCATTTTCTAAGGTTCTTATGGTTTGAGGTTTTACATTTAGGTCTCTGATCCACTTGGAGTTCATTTTTGTGTATGGGGATAGATACCAGTCCTGTTTCAATCTTCTGCACATGGTCAGCCAGTTTTCCCAGCACCATTTACTGAATAGGTTCTCCTCTCCCCAGTGGTAGGTGGTGGAGGCTTTGTTGAAGATGAGTTTGGTTGAGAAACTGAGGTTTTGCTTCTGGAATCTCAATTCTATTCCATTAGTCTATATGCCTGTTCCTGTACCAATGCCAAGCTGTTTTGATGATTGTAGCTTTATAGTAAAGTTTGAAGTCTGGTAATATGATGCCACCTGCTTTGTTGTTTTTTTTTTGCTGAGGATTGTTCTGGCTGTTCTTGGTCGTTTGTGTTTCCATATGAATTCCTGTGTTGTTTTTTCTAGGTCTGAGAAGAATGTTGCTGGTAATTTGATGAATATTGCATTGAATCTGTAGATTGCCTTTGGTAGGATGGACATCTTCACATGTTGATTCTTCCAATTCATGAGCATGGGATATTTTTCCATTCGTTTGTGTCATCTTTGATTTCTTTGAGCAGTGTTTTGTAGTTTTCATTGTAAAGGTCTTTCATGTTTCTGGTTAGGAAGATGCCAAGGTATGTCATTTTTTTTTTGTGGCTATTGTGAATGGAATTGTGCTTTTTATTTGGGTTTCTGTTTGTTTATTGTTGGTGTAAAGAAATGCGATTGTTTTTTGCACGTTTATTGTATATCCTGAGACTTTGCCAAAGGCCTTTATCAGTGTAAGGAGGTTTTTGACAGATTCTCTAGGGTTTTCAAAGTACACAATCATGTCATCTGCAAAGAGAGATAACTTGACTTCCTCTTTTCCTACTTGGATACCCCTGATTGCCTTCTCTTCTCTGATTGCTCTAGCCAGGAATTCCAATACTATATTAAACAGAAGGGGTAAGAGTGGGCATCCTTGTCTTTTTCCAGTTTTCAGGGGAAATGGTTCCAATTTTTGTCCATTTATGACTATGCCAGCTGTGGGTTTCTCGTAGATGGCTTTTACTATTTTGAGGTATGTTCCCTGTATGCCTAGAGGTTCGAGGGCTTTTATCAAGAAGTAGTGCTGGATTTTATCAAAAGCTTTTTCTGCATCTAATGATATAATCATGTGGTTTTTGTTTTGACATCTGTTGAATGTTGAACCAGCCTTGCATCCCAGGGATGAAGCCTACTTGGTCATGATGGATGATTTTTGAGATGTGAATCTGGTTTGCTAGGATCTTGTTGAGAATTTTAGCATCTATGTTCATCAACGATATTGGCCTGTAGTTCTCTTTCTTTGTTGGGTTATATTTTATTTTTAAGCTGGTTGTTAAGTAATATATAACTGGTTTATGCCTAGTTGAATAAAAGGCACCCATTCTAAAGACATCACCTAGAACATCCCTTTACCCTAATCACATTCTGCTTTGGGAGGCCTGGGGAAATACTGAAACCATATGGCCCTGGTAAAAAGATTTCTGCTCAGACTACATAACCCATTTGAGAAAAAAAACCAAATAATAGACCATAAAAGGGTGAAAACCAACAGCATTGTTGCCAAGTATAATAAGGGATGATCAGGAAGTCCTTCTGCTATAGCAAAAGCTATGTATTGAAATGAATTTTTATTAAATACATTATGAAATATTTCAACCATATTAAGGTTGATATAAAGAGAGGGGTAAGAGCATGGCGAGTTCTTTTGTTTTTGTTTAAGTGCTCAGACCATAAAGTTATTTATATTGGTTCATGTGCCTTCAATATTCAAGTCTACCTTTAAGAGAGATGTGAGACCCAGTTGTGACAGAGATGTTTCCATTATGAGATGGCAAAGATGTCAGGTTCCTAGTAATAATTGCTTTGAACCAATGTATAAATTATTAGACCACCAGGATTTTCTTGTATAATGTGTGAGATTATAATGTCAGTGATTGTATTTTCTATTTCACGTGTCTCCATGGATTTTATTTCTTACCTGCATCCCCAGTGTGTACAGTATAATTTTTATTATTGATGTTACCAGTGGTGCCCAAAAAAGAAAAGATTTAAGTGCCTACTTCACAGATCTTAGATGAGACCTGTATAGAGGAGACAAAAGATTCTCAGTGTGTTGGGATAGAATTGGGCAAGGATTCCTCAGTGACCGAGGGCCTCTCTTTTCCTCTCATTCTTTTGCTGGGGTGGATGGTCTAGGACTCTTACTCCTTAGAGGCCGTGCAGACCATGAGATCCCCCAGTCAGCTACTGTGGCCATGTTCATGGTCTTACCAGTATATAAGCTTGATGAAGTAGTTACTGGGGGCAAAACCCACCCCAGATCAAAACTGGAATAGTGGCTATCACAGAGGAAACCAGTTGGTCCTATCCACAACAAATCAAATTCTTGACAAGCATTCTACCCTAGGGATGGGGGCTTAGAAGTCCAAATCAGTGAACTCCCCATTCTGCTTAGGGATAATCTTGCACACATCTTGGCAGGTCCAGGGATCCAGGGATAATGACTACCACCATGACACCGCAGCTTGCTGGAGAAGTAATTGTGATCTTTGGGAAGCAGTGATGGCATGGACTGTGATCTTAGATTCTTCCACATTACCAAAGTCATCATGGATGACTTTGATCAGGAGGACCAAGCACTTCGTATGCAGGTGGCATTGCTGATGCTCTAAAAGGAGTTGGCATTCTCACAGTTCTCTCACATTCTAAGCATAGCGGCATTGGCACAGACTGTCAGAATGATAATCCTTGGCTCCACCTTGCAAGTCAATGCTAGCCTCATCTAGGATGGTAAAGATTGCAGTGGGCTCTGTGATGTGACCAGAATCACATCACTCCCATTTGATGCTGGGGGGATCTTGCTCCTGAAAAATGGAGGTAGGATTTCCATTGACTGTCCTTACTGTTCTCAGCCTTGATTGATAATACCACTGAGCTTGCCCTGGGGTAGAATCATTTCTGAAAATATTGTTCATGTTATTGAGATGATGGAAGGAGTCACTGATGGTCACAGATTCCACTATGGAAGCAGCCCAGTAATAGGCACCCCAAACAGGCAAATCCATTTAATGTAACACTTACCATCATGACAGGGATGAATGGCTGGCACCGCACAAGAAGGTGAGGCTCTGTTGAGCGAGGAGGAGCTGAGGGTGCTGCATGGGTTCTAAACATGAAAATGAAAGTAACACATTTCAGGCGAGGTCCAGGGAGCAAGGTTGGATAGTCAGAGTTACAAATTGTCTAAATCTATTTGGTTCCTGAATTTCAGATAGCAAGTAGCATGAGTTTTGATCACTAATAATGTATCCAAAAGTTTATGTAAATCTATTCAACTTCAGATTTTAGCAAACAAGAATTTGGATAGTCAGGGATATTTATATTATGCATGACTATGCATGCATGCATTCATTCATTAGAATGAGGCTTATTGCAGGGACTGAGAGATAAAAACAAGTGTAGTCTAAACTGGAGGCCGTCATATGAAGATGAGTGGGTATAAGTAACTGCATAGTTGTAGAAGAACAACTATGATTTCCAAAGTGCCTAGTATGTAAGATGTGCTTATCTTTTAAGTTTAAATGTGTACAACTTGGATTGAATGTGCATCTGATCCTTGAACAACACAAGTTTGAATTGTGTGAGTGTGCTCATATGCAGGTTTTAAAAAATAAATATGTTGGAAACATTTTTGAAAGTTTGCAGTAATTTGAAAACCTTACTGATGAGCCATGTAGCCTAGAAATATTGAAAAAATTAAAAAAGATTATGTATGTCATGAATACATAAAATGTATGTATATACCACTTATTTTATCATTTGCTACCGTAAAATATGCACATATCTGTTATAAAAAGGTAAAATTCATCAAAAATATATCTACTCACCAGTGTGTACATGACACCATTCACAGTCAAGAGAAAGGTAAGCAAATGTAAAGATATTGTATTAAATCATAGCTACGTAAAATTAACTGTAGCACATGTTATACTACTATCATAATTGCATGGCCACCTCTTGTTGCTGTTGCAGTGAGCTCAAATGTTGCAAGTATCCACCTAAAATGCCATGTGACACTGACCATCTCGGCATGAGCAGTTTATCTCCAGTAAATTGTGTATCACAGTAAAACGTGATCTCTCGTGGTTCTGGTGTATTTTTCATCATGTCTCAAGCAACGCCATTAACCTTGAATAACACCATGGGACTTACACAAAGTGCCACTTAGTGATGTTGGCAGTGTTCCCGAGAAGCAGAGAAAAGTGATGACATTACAGAAAAAATGTTGAACAGCTTGATCATCAGATTGAGGTCTGTAACTGGGGCTGCCGCCATCTCAGGCAGACAATTCATCATGTAAAAAGATGGTGTAAACTTATGGTATTGGTACTTAAATAGATTTTCTCTTCCTTATTTTCTTTTTAGTAGCATTTTTCTTTAGCTTACTTTATTGTAAGAATACAGTATATAATACATTTGGGGGGTTGTTTGTTTTTTGAGTTGGAGTCTCATTGTCGCCCAGGTTGGAGTACAGTGGCATGCTCACAGCCACCGCAGCCTCAACCTGCTGGGCTCAGGTGATTCTTCCGCCTCAGCCTTCCAAGTAACTAGAACTACAGGCGCATGCCACTATACCCAGCTAATATTTTGATTTATTGTAGAGGCAAGGTCTTGCCAAGTTGCCCAGGCTAGTCTTGAATTCCTGAGCTCAGGCATTCCTCTCACCTCACCCTCCCAAAGTGTTGGGATTGCAAGCGTGAGCTACTGCGCCTGGCTCAGAAATATGTGTTAATTGACTGTTTATGCTATTAGTAAGGCTTCTGGGTAACAGTAGGCTATTAGTTTTGGGAAAGCCAAAAGTTATACATGAATTTTTGACTGTATGGGATATCAGTATCCCTAACCTCAGAGTTTTTCAAAATACATACACAAAATATATTATAAAATATATACAAAATATATTACAGATATACACAAAAGTTTTTCAAAATATATTACAAAATACAACTAGTAATCAGACCGTGATTTCACAAATGTTTAAAAGGAAGCAAGCCAACTTGGAGACCAATATTAAGAACATAATAACATGATGGTTCACGAATGTGGCAGAATCTGGAAGGTGGTGTGTGAATGAATGTGCTTGAGAAATGCCTGGGAAGAGTGATCTGGGAACACAGAGGAAACCTCCAAACCCAGCTTGGTGGGAGGCCCACAGAAAGTGTCCCAGTGGAGATTCACACATATTCCACTTAAAACTACACTGACTCAGTCTTGAAAATATTAAGGAGCTTCCCTTGCCCCATAAAAAGCAAGATGATTCTTGGCAAGTTGGTAAAGGTGATTGGTGTAGAATTCAGCTCTTGATTCAGGTTCCTTGGGATGATTTTCCTGAGATTGTTGGAATTTATAATCTGTGAAAAAGTCCTGCTGCAGGTTTTACTGTTTTTGATGCAAGTAAAAGAAGAAAGAGTCTTGAATTCACAGGCAAGACTGAAGATAGACTACCCTCCCAGACTGAAAATTCTGAGACTACATTTAAGAATTGTGGTAGCATACTTAGAAATATGAATCGTTTGTGGTTTTAAACAGATGAGAAAGTTGAACCTGGCATATGACTAACATGTATGGCATTGTTGCTGTTGGGTTTATAAAGATTAAGATTTTGATCTTTTAATATTATAGCATGGCCTTTCTAAGGTCAGCAGGACTAGCAATTAAAATACTTAGAAGTGTGAGGGAGGAGTTTAGTAATAAAGTTTTCTAAGCAATGGTTGTGTTGTTATCCGAAGCAAATTTTTTCTGTTTTTGCACAAAACCTCAAACAGCACACAAGGTATATTATACAAGCGATGTCTCCTGCCCACCCCAGACCTTAGTTTTAACTGTCAGTAGATCTACCGTCCCGTTTCCCATGTGCCTGCATGCATGTTTATGTAAATACATTTTTTAAAATTATGAGAAAAATATGCTCTTACAGCCTCTTGCTTTTTCATGTAGCATTATATCTTATAATTTTTTTTAACAACTGCGTAACTTATTTTAACCAGTGTTGTGTTATGAACATTTAGAGTTGCTTCCAAATTTTTGCTGTTGGTTGATTGTTTGTTTAAAGGAAAGCTTTAAACTTATGCATGATTTTATATGCGTTTTTGTATGCGTTTTACATTTCCTAGGACTGAAGACATCAATTCCCTCAATGAAAATCATTTTGGATGTGAAGTCCATCCAATGGCGAGCAAAGGACACTGGTCCCAATCTTCTGGACTATTCACTGGTGGGATGGTGGGGTTAAACATTTGGCAATTTTCTCACCAGATGTGACATCTTAATCTCTCGGCCCCAAGGGCAGTCTGTGTCCCTTATTGAGCTCCAGATGGATCTGAAGGATTAAGATAATAGAATTTGTGTTCTTTAAGGATAGATGTCTGTTCTCATGTATTATATATGATACCCCATTTGACTTAGAGGCAGCAATAAGTTTGTTAGCTGCTAGATGGGGTGGTGTGGTGAAAAGATGATAAAATTTGGAATCAGAAAACTAAATTCAAGTCCAGCTCTTCTACACTGGTATCATTATCGTTGGCAAGATACTCATCTTGTCTATGCATCAATTTCCTCATCTAAATCGGGGTGATGTGAACATTAAAATAAATATAACATCTGTGAAAGGGCACTCTTAAAAAATCATCACACAAATGTTAGTTATTGTTTAACCCAGCTCCTTCCTCACAATGAAAATGAGGCTCCAGTGGTTTAGAGTGACTTTCTTACGTGCATACATCTGTGACTCAAATTATCAATCTTTGTACTCTTAGTGTTAGTCTTCAAGAGTTTTAGCAGCAAATCTGAGATTGGGGGGGAAAATGGAGGCTCAGAAACACAAGAAAATGTTGTAACTTAATTGTTTTATTTTTCTCACCTGTTATTTGTGCTTTAGTTATTTTAGGTCCATTTTTACAGATCTTGGACCAGTTTTCTGTAAAGACCAGTTTTCCGGTTGTCTATTTTGTTCTGTAGTTTCTTTGCTTTGGTGATTCTGGCATGAGTACAATTTTATCAGTTTGAAATTAAAATTGATACTCCCAGTGATTGATGTGTGAATGTGTGTGTGTGTGTGTGTGTGTGTGTGTGTGTGTGTTTTGAGAGAGAGAGAGAGAGAGAGATGCTCTGAATTTAAAATAAATAAACATAATGCCAGAAGTATGAGTGGATATTCACCACTTGAAAAAGACTTTTCACACTGGATGGTAAGCAGTAGCCTCTAGAATGTTCCCAAATAACCATCACAAAGAGTTGCTTTTAATTCACTCCCTGAAGCCAAATAAGAGATCACAGAGCAGTTTGTACTCCAGGGAGGCGGGGACAAAAAGGCTGAACACTGAGTAAACAAAACACAGTCTAATGCAGTCTTTTTTTTTGTAAAACTGTTGATTTGAAAATCTTCTACAATGTCCCCAATGTAAAGAAGGGATGAATGTTTGGGATGATAGATGTCCTGATTTGATCATTACATATTGCATGCATGTATCAAAATATCACACATGCCCCCTAAACATGTACAACTAATATGTATTAACTTAAAAATTATTGTAATTGTAATCATACATAATATGATACTTTTGATGACAGCAATGTTAATAAATATAGTGTACCTTTTCAAAAAGCCTCTTCAGTTAAAAATTGCTCTTAAGCCGGGTGCCGTGGCTCACGCCTATAATCCCAGCACTTTGGAAGGTAGAGGTGAGAGGATTGCCTGAGCCCATGGGTTTGAGACCAGCCTGGGCAACTTGGCAAAACCTCGTCTCTACAATAAGTCAAAAAATTAGCCAGGCATGGTGGCATGCACCTGTATTTCCAGCTACTTGGAAGGCTGAGGTAGAAGAATCACCTTAGCCCAGCAGCTGGAGGCTGTAGTGGCCATGAGCGTGCCACTGCACTCCAGCCTGGGTGACAGAGTGAGGTGCCTACTCAAAAAAAGAAAAAAGAAAAGAAGAGAAAAGGAAGAAAAAGAAAAAAGAAGAACAAAAAAGAGAAGAAAAATTGCTTTTAAAATGAATCCCATACTTAGGGTTTTGAGGAGGTGAATTTTCAGCAGCTCTGTGGTTTGCATGCTTCCCTCTTCAGTACCCTGTAGGGTGGCAGAATTGGACAGCACTTTTGAAGAAAAGACTATTAATAGTCCCAATAGCTTGCTTCTATTGGAATCAATACTTGAAGGCATTATCAATAACATTTTGGAACAAGGGACTTCAAGGACACATAGAAGAGATATGTCAGGCCAGGTGCGATGGCTCATGTCTATAATCCCAGCACTTTGGGAGGCTGAGATGAGAGGATTGCCTGATCCCATAGGTTCAAGACCAGCCTGGGCAACTTGATCCCAGGCTTTTCCAGTGAACCCATTCTGTCAATATGAGACTTGTCTCCACAGTGTGGAAGAACTTCCAACATAGAGTCTGTTTAGGATGGCTGGGCTCCTGTGGGGATGGCAGAGAAAACAGAGAAAACGAGCTGGGCGTGGTGGCGCACGCCTGTAGTTCCAGCTACTTAGAAGACTGAGGTAGAAGAATCACCTGAGTCCAGCAGATTGAGGCTGTGATGGCCATGAGTATGCCACTGTACTCCTGCCTGGGTGACAGAGTGAGACTCCGATATACATACACACACACACACACAAAGAAGAGATACATCAGGACCCATCTTGATGTCTAGTTCTCTTTGTTTTTTAAATCAAGATATAACTTACATATCATGATAGTTACCCTTTCAAAGTTACAACTCAGTATATTCATGAAGATGCACAACCATCACCACTAACTTCAGAACATTTTTATTCCCCTCAAGAAATCCTGTATCCATGAGCACCCACTCCCTCTTCTCTCAGTCCTAGGCAACCACTAATCTACTTTCTATCTCTAGATTTACCTATTCTGAAGATTTCATGTAAGCAGAATCATACAATGTGTGTCCTTTCGCGACTGGCTTCTTTCCCTCCGCATATTGTTTTCAAGGTTCATCCATGTTGTAGCATGTATCTGTACTTCATTCCTTTTTATGGGTAAATACTACTCCATGGCAAGGATATACCATATTTTGCTTATCCATCTATCAGTTGATAGACATTTGAGTTGTTTAAACTTTTTAACTACTGAGAAGAAATGATGCCAAGAATGTTCATGTACAAGTTTCTGTGAGGCCGTGTGTTCTCTGTTCTCTTGGGAATATACCTAGGAGTGGAATGGTTGTGTATCTGGTGTCTCTTTATCCAAGTCATCATACTAGTAGCCTGAGAATAAAGGAATGAGCTTAATCTGGATGGATTAAACAACAGGATGGGTGTGTACTAGTAGAGAGGCTGTAGCCTTTGGGTTACATCTCATTGTTCTCTTGTCTAGAACAGTTAATGACATAACCAATTCTTGCCTTCTTTTAAATAAAACCATGGATAGATTATAAACCCCAGTGGTTTACAGTGTTTCTACTCCATGAGACCTGAGGGGCAATCACACACTCCTATTAGTTAACAGTGTACAGTGTAGGTCATGATTTCCCTGTGGTGGAGAGGGCTGTGGGTACAGACTGGAGAAGGGAGAAAGATGTCAGAGTTTATCAAAAAACTTTTGTATGTGTGAGGGGAGTGGTGTAATTTGAAAAGAGCCTCTCGGTGCTCCCTTCATCCTGCAGAGGACTTAACTCTTATTATGATCACAGTGGAGCCTTCATTCTGATGGGATGAGGGTACTTTGTGGGGAGGAGGACAAATGGGGGGGCAGCCAGCAAGCAGCAGAGTACATGAAAATGAGAGTGTGGCTTTGTTTTTAGAAATCCTGTGGCTGGCTTAATAGAAATAATGTTATTTCAAAGGCTCTTCTGTTTTTGAAACTATTGACGTTTTATTTATGCTAGTGTGAAAAGTAAAGCCCTACTAATTGGAGATGTGCTAGCCACAGTACAGTGTCATTTTAGGTTGTTATAACCAGAAGGGGCCATTCTACTATAAGAAAATGCACTGTTTTCTCTGCCATCCCCACAGGAGCCCAGCCATCCTAAACAGACTCTATGTTGAAAGTTCTTCCACACCATGGAGACAAGTCTCATATTGACAGAATGGGTTCACTGGAAAAGCCTGGGATGAACAGTAGGCTACCCATTGGCCCAGATTTTCTTTCTACCTATATATTGCATGTATCCTGCAATTAGAGCAGAAGTAAGAAAACAGGCTAATTCCTCTTCAGGAAAACATATCCGATCTCCATGCCATCTCTTGGCACCACGTAGGGGGACCCAGCCAGTTTGCTAAGGCGTTAATGATCTATAATTGCTTCCTGTGTTGCCTCTTCATTGATTTTTACTTTTATGTACAGGCCTTTGGGGCCTCAGCCCAAAGGTGCATGATGGATGATGGAATTTAATTGGGTCCCTTTAGGTAGGAGGGCTCTTCAACAATGCAGAGAAAGTTCTCCATTTAGGGCAAGCCATATTGAGTTAATCATTATACTCTTTAACTGAAAGTGACATGGAGTAATAGTTCTCTTCTGCCATAGTAATTTTTTGAAATAGACTTTTATTTTTTAGAGCAACTTTCGCTTCCCAGCAAAGTTGAGCACAAAGCACACAGTTCTCGTATGCCCTCTCCCCACCCCCCACACGCAACCACCCTCACTACCAAAATTTCCCACCAGAGTGGCACATTTGTTATAATCAATGACCCTACGTTCACACATCATTATCACTCAAAGTACATAAAGTACACTAGGGTTTGCTCTTTGTTGTATGTTTGTGGGTTTTGGCAAATGTATAATGACATGTATCTACCATTATAGTATCACACAGAATAGTTTCACTGCCTAAAAACTATTTCTCTGTGCTCTGCCTGTATTCCTCCCTCCCCCCAACTCCTGGCAGCAACTGGACTTTGTACTATCTCTGTGGCCTTGCCTTTTCCAGAATATAATATAGTTGGAACATACAGCATTTAGTCTTTTTAGGTTTTCTTCTTTCACCAAGTAAGACGTGTTTATATTTCCTCCATGTCTTTTCATGGTTTGATAGCTCATTTCCTTCTAGCATCAAGTAACATTCCATTGTCTGGGTAAGTCACAGTTTATTTATCCATTACCTACTGAAGGACATCTTGGTCATTTCCAAGTTTTGGCAACTATGAATAAAACTGCTATAAACATCCATGTGCAGGTTTTGTGTGTATGTGTCGACATAACTTTTTCAATTTACTTGGATAAACACCAAAAGTGTGATTGCTGGATCATGTGGTAAGAGTATATTTGGTTTTGTAAGAAACTGCCAAACCGTCTTCTAAAGTGGTTGTACCATTTTGCATTCCCAGTAGCAATGAATGAGAGTTCCTGTCGTTCCACATCCTTGTCAGCACTTTGTCTTGTCAGTGTTTTGGTTAGCCATGCTAGTAGGTATATAGTGCTTTTTCTGTCTTGTTTTAAGTTGCAATTCCCCAGTGACATATGATGTTGAACAGCCATAGTAATGTTTTAAAATCTTAGACCAAATTTTTAAATTCTGTCAGACCTAGTACCTCTTTTTTTTTAAAGCATGATGCTGGTGATTTATTGGACCAATAAATTGCAAAGAAACTAAGCATGCTTTTTGATAATGTTTCAATTGATATTCTCTTTGAGAACAAAGATCTTGCCTGTCTGCATGGTATTCCCCAAACGAGCACAGTGCCTGGTCCGTATAGTTCACTCACTACATATTATGAATGTAGTGGGTTGACTGACAGCCTCTAAAAAATTTGCCCACATTTTAATCCTTGGAACCTGTGAACATTATTTTTTTGGGGAAAAGTTTGCTTATAGGTGTAATTAAGTTAAGGATCTTGAGCTGAGATGATCCTGGACTATCTGAGTGGGCCAGTCCAATGGCAAGCATCCTTATTAGAGAAAGGCACAGGGAGAGATAAGAAACAGAAGAGGAGATAGAAGTGGAGGAAGCAATGTGACCACACAGGCAGAGACCGCAGTGTTGTGGCTGCAATTCAAGAAGTGCCTATAGCCACTGGAAACTGGAAGAGACAAAGAAAGGACTCTGCCCCAAAACCTTCAGAACGAGTGTGGCCCTGCAGACCCCTTGATTTCAGACTTCTGACCTCTAAACTCTAGGTGTCCACTCATCTATTTTCAATCTCTATGAAATTGCTTTTTTTAATATAAATTGAATCATATAATGTGTGGTCTTTTGTGCCTGGCTTCCTAAACTTAGCCTAATAGCACCTCCTTTTATATTCTAAATATGTTGTAATACTCCTTTTACTTTCATGAAATAAAATTCATAGATAATATGGCCTATGTACATATATCTTATTTGTACAAAATAGCCTGCCTTATAATAAAAATAACTTTTAGAATATATAAATGCTGGGGCCTGTCTTCACTAGACAATTCCATAGGGCGGCAGGATTCTTGACCCTGCTTTACTGTTTATAAGGCAGTGTCACCATGAGTGTGCCAACAACGGTGGCTAGGACACACGTGAAGAGTCAGAGTCTCAGTACATAAAGCAACATTTCCATTGGTGACCTGATTTCCCCCAAATGGTGAACAGCTCTTGATAAAGTTTCAAATAAACCAAAGTTCAGTCTTCCCTCAGTCTGCATGATGGTCATAGTCTTGGAAACTCCAGGGTATGTTCACACCTTGCAAGAAAATATTTAGTGTTTACTTATAAAACAGTGAGGCTCTCAGAGGATTACAAATGGGTTTTTCACCTACATGAATGTCTGGCAGAGTACTCAAGAGTCAAATTAGACACAAAAACAGTGTTCATAGAGTTCTTGTGCATTGAGAGGCATGTAGCATCCCTGGCCTCCTCCCACTAAATGCCAATGGTGCTGGCGATCACTGAGCTAACCAAGAATGCTCCCCAAGAGAGTACCCTTCCCTGCTGAAGACCAGGGGCTCAGCTCTTCTCAGTTTAAGAAGCAATTCCCCATGCCTGACCACCTCAGGTCTATATTCCATCAATTTATTTTTCTATCTAATTTGTGTAATTTATTTCTATTTGTCATTCTCCCTACACTTATCAACCTGTTAAAAAAAAAAAAAAAAAAAAAGATGGGTGTGGTGGCTCATGCTTGTAATTCCAGCACTTTGGGAGGCTGGGGGGGATGGAGTACTTGAGCCCAGGAGTTCAAGACCAGCCTAAGCAGCATAGCAAGTCTTCATCTCTACAAAAAATAAATAAATTAGCTGGGTGTGGTACTGCATACTTGTAGTCCCAGGTACTCAGGAAGTTGAAGCAGGAAGATTGCTTAAGCCCTGGAGTTTGAGACTCTGGTAAGCCATGATCATGCCACTGCACTCCAGCCTGGGCAATAGAGTGCCCAGACTCGAATTTTTTAAAAGGCCAGGCATGGTGGCTCACGCCTGTAATCCCAGCACTTCGTGAGACCAAAGCAGGAGGGTTGCTTGAGCCCAGGAGTTCAAAATTAGCCTGAGCAGCATAGTGAGATATTGTCTCTACAAAATTCAAAAAATTAGCTAGGCATGGTAGAATGTGCTTGTAGTCCCAGCTACTTGGGAGGCTGAGGAGGGAGGATTACCTGAGCATGGAAGGTTGAGGCTGTGGTGAACTAGGATTGTGCTACTGCACTCCAGCCTGAGCAACAGAGTGAGATCCTGCCAAGGAAAGAAAATATTTTTCAAATCTCTCTTCTGCTCCATTCCTGCTAACCTACAGCATGCCTTTCTCTCTCACCTGGATTTTGCAACATTCTCTTAACTTATCTCCTTCCTTCAAGCCCTGATGTCCTAATCCCCATTGTACCCTTGGATCTATCGGACACACAGATCAGGTCAGTTCAGGCCTCTGCCCATAATATCCAAGTAGACCAAAGATCCTCCCTACAACACAGTGTCTCATCACCAGGTCTGCCCTAGACATGTTTCTCACATTTCAGAAAAACTTTGAACTAACCGCCTTTTGAGATGTGATTGGCAAACAATAAATTGTATGTATCTTGGAGCTTTATTGAGGTGTAATTCACGTACAATTCACTCATTTAAAACATATAGTTCAGTAATTTTTAGTGTGTTCACAAAGTTAACCCATTTTGGCACATGTACCTATCCCTGAAATTATTACCACAATCAAGATAACATTTATCACCCTCAAAAGTCTTCTTATAGCCATTTATGATTTCTTCTCTCCTCCCTAGCAACTGCTTATCAGTTTTCTTTTTTTTTTTTTTTGAGTTGGAGTCTCACTCTGTCACCCAGACTGAAGTGCAGTCGCATGCTCCCGGCCACTGCAGCCTCGACCTGCTGGGCTCCAGCAATCCTTCTGCCTCAGCTTTCTGAGTAGCCGGAATTAAAGGCATGCACTACCACGCCCGGCTGATTTTTTGATTTATTGTAGAGATGAGGTCTCGCCGAGTTACCCAGGCAGGTCTCGAACCCGCAGGCTCAGGCAATCCACTCACCTCAGCCTCCCAAAGCGTGGGATTACAGGCTGAGCCACCAAGCCCAGCTGCTTATCTGTTTTCTGTCACTAAAATGTAGATTACATTTTCAAGAATTTTTTTCTTTTTGAGTTGGAGTCTCACTCTGTCATCCAGGCTGGAGTGCAGCCTTGACCTGCTGGGCTCAAGCAATCTTTCCACCTCAGCCTTCCAAGTAGCTGGAACTACAGGCATGCACCATCATGCCCAGCCAATATTCTGATCTATTGTTGCCCAGGCTGGTCTCAAACCCGTGTACTCTGGCAATCCTCTTGCATCCACCTTCCAAAGTGCTGGAATTACAGGCATGAGCCACCACACCTGGCTTCAAGAATTTTACATGAACAATTAATTTAATATGTACTGTTTATTTTGTGATTTGTCTTAGTCTGGCTTCTTTATTCAACATAATCATTTTGAGGTTCGTCCATGTTGCAAGCATACTTTTTAGAAACTACCAAACTGTTTTTCAAGATGATTGTACCATTTTGTGTTTCTTTCAGTGGCTATGAGAGTTCCAAGTGCTCCACATCCTCACCAACATCCAGTAGGGTCAAGTCTTAGCCATTCTAGTAGATGTGCAGTGGTGTGCCTCCTAGTTTAAAGTCTGGGGGTCCTAACCTCCAGGTAGTTCCCACTACATACCTGTTAATATCATTTCTCCAAGCCGTTGCTTCTGATGTTCTTGCAACCTGGATGCCTCTGCACCCATTCCTCATCTTAGTTGAACCATCTTCCTTTAACATTCAGCGTCCTTGGCCTTCTAAGTTGAAACTGTGTGTGTGTGTGTGTGTGTGTGTGTGTGTGTGTGTGTGTGTGTGTGTGAATATATATATTTTTTCCTGTGGATGCATTTTAGAATTATGTGGATACTTTGTAACCCTTTTTGCATTATGATGAAATCATCTGTTTATGTTACTGTTTTCCCTATTCAAGAATGGGGACCTGATACAAGGCTTGGCACGTCATAGGTTCATTGTCTTGAATGGCAATGACAGAGACAGGTATCAATATTCTTTTTTTTTTTTTTTTTTTTGAGTTGGAGTCTCACTCTGTCACCCAGACTGGAGTGCAGTGGCACGCTTCTGGCCACCACTGCCCCGACCTGCTGGGCTCCGGTGATCCTTCCACCTCAGCCTTTCAAGTAGCTGGAATTACAGGCACGTGCTACCACGCCCAGCTAATTTTTTGATCTATTGTAGAGATGAGGTCTGGCCAAGTTGCCCAGGCGGGTCTCGAACCCGTGGGCTCAGGCAATCCAGTCACCTCAGCCTCCCAAAGCGCGAGATTACAGTCTGAGTCACCAAGCCCGGCAGGACTCAATATTCTAAGGGTGGTGCTCATCTAGGATTTGAAAATGTAGTTCTGTTTTCTCTTGTTTAAAGAGTGCTGTGATTACAGTCCTTGTTATTTGAAATTTATAAATCAGAAACTGTGTAGGAATTGTAATATTTTTAAATAAAAAGAACAATCATCTTCATTCTTTAAAACACCCTTCAAACGTAGAAGTCAAAATATAAATAAAGTCAAAGGAACTCATGATCTTAGCAAAGAAATTAAACTTTATCTGAATGAGAGTTACCCACCTGGTCTTCACTTTATGATCTTAAGGTTTCCTGTCTCTGAGGATTTTAAATATTTTTTAGTGAACTAGAATTAGTCATTATGCCTGTAATATTTTTCTTATGTGGGTGGGTGAGGAAGGTGCAAGGCTGAGAAATTTATTTCAAGCAGCTTCTGAGAAATTCTCAGTAGTCAATGATATCTGCAAATTTTTCAACTCCCCAGATAATAGTTAGTTCGATGTGGTTTTTACAGGTTCACAGGAGGGAGGCAGAAACATAAAAAGAGCGAGCTGGTTTCCAGGAGAGAAGTTCCTGGTAATAAGGGGATGGTAAAGAGATTGAGTTTCAAAGTCCGATTAGAAATTGTGGCTATGGAATTTGAAGTAATTGTCACTGAGGCTTTGTAGCCTGTGGATCTGGCCTGCTGTGCACAGGCAGTGGGTCTTGGTTTTTAACTCAGAGCGGTGGAACACAAAAACATATGCAGCGCCTTCTGGGGGATACTGGGTTTGCTGGAATAATGCTCAGAATTAACCAGCAACTAAAATAGTTAAGAGAAAGCACCAGGATGTGGGAACTCCTAAAGCAGACCAGCTGACTTATAAAGGTGATTTTTAAATAGTCCTTCATAGTGGGGTTTGTTTCAAAGCAAGGTAGTATCATCATCACAAGCTAAATAAAATCAACTAAAGCCCATGACAGGGATCTGTCTAAGAATACCACACGGAGCAGTGCTTCTCAAATTCTCCTGTGCACACAAATCACTGGGTGCTCTTGTGAAAATTGAGACTCTAATTCAGTAGGTCTAGGGAGGACCCTGAGACTCTGCATTTTAAAACAGTCCCAAATGGGAGTGGTACTGCCAGTCTTTGGACCATACTTTGAGTTGCAAAGGCAGATACCCAAGTAACCATGTTGCTCTTTCTGCTTTCATAATAGATCATGAAATTTTCCTGTAAATATCTTTGATAAAATAAATAAGTTCGTTGTTAATGTTCCTGTCATTTTTGGAGGATATAGACATCAAATTCTGATTTCCATTTTAATGTTTTGTTTTGTTTTAAGCAGAGGGCGGAGATTTCTTCATTAATGGCATCATGAAAAAATCATTTGAAAAAACTTCATATTGAGTTGTCTTTATTTTAGGATTGAAAATACCCATGCCATGTATTTAACTGATTACAGAATGAATTTAACCTAAATCCAGTGTATCACTTATATACATCAGTGGCATTCAAAAAATGTCTAATTAGATTTTCTATAAGAACAGTCACTTCTGTGGTTAAAATTTGAAAACATGCACTGCCTGGTATAAGTATTAGATTATCTTTAGCTCAGGACCATCCCGGGTTTGGGGTTAGCATCGTATGGTGGTTTAAAGCATAGACTCTAAAGCCAGATTTCCTGAATTCTAATCCTGGTTCTGCAAATGACTGTGTGCCTTGAACAAGTGTGCAGTAGTTTACTCATCAATTAAATGGGTGTGCATTCTACAGGTGTTATTGGATCAAGTGAGTTAATATCTGTAAAGATCTTAGAACAGTGCCCAGCACATTTATGAGCTATGTGTTTGTTAAATATATGATTAAAATAAATAATATATGCATTAATGTCATATCTTATTTGCTCAGTGGTCCTGTGGGATCTAGACAGCCTGTTATCTTTTTACCAGCTAAGATATCCAACAAGACTTTCCCAATAAGTATCTGGTCAGTGAGAAAGGCAACAAACTTTTCAGCTAACAAACTGGGAATCCCCAAATAAATCTGTGATATTTAGAAATACATTCATTTTCCTTATTTGTTTAGATTTACATCATTCCTTTGGTTTTGCAGTTGGTGATGTATATTGGCCAGGTGGCTAAGGATATCTTGAAGTGGCCCCGTCCGTCTTCCCCTCCCGTTGTGAGACTTGAAAAGAGAGTGATTGCTGAATATGGAATGCCGTCCACCCACGCCATGGCGGCCACTGCCATTGCCTTCACACTCCTCATCTCTACTGTGGACAGATACCAGGTAAGGCGGCCTTATCTTCCTCCCTCCTGGGTCCTAGGCTACCCATCTAATAAGGCAGCAAATGGAGGTTGCACTTAAGAATTTTCTCTTAAAGCTGCTTTGAGGGACCTCAAGGTTTATTCAATAAAGACTAAGAGGAGCTGAAACCTATTAAGCTATTTCTGTCAATCGACTCATAAATAAAGTGACCATATAATTTAGCATCCAAATCAAGTTATGCCTGAGAGTGAACATGGTACCGTTAATAATGGCACCAGGACAGCTAGCTAGCATGAGCTGTCCCAGGTGACCAGCGAGTGTCGTCATCCTGAGTTGCTTGACAAGACAGCACTTGAATCAGTGCTCTCATCCTCTCTCTGCAACAGACGCGAAGAGTTTATGGTCCTAATAAATGATCCCCCAGGGCTGAGATGCTTCCACTAAATTTCTCTGCCAGACTCCCCAGGGCCCGAGGCAACAAAGAGTCTATGCCACATTAGCCTCCAAGAATGCCTTGGCCCCTGGCTAGGGCTCAACCACTACAAACAACAGCTCCAAGTTTTCCAGAACTGTCTAAATGGCAGGAGATTCATAAATGTTGAAAACAGAAGAATGCTACTTAATATCTGCTTAACTGTCAATTATAGTAGACTTTTACAAAGTTATGTTATTACTGCAAGGAAAGGGTCTCTTCTCCTTTTTGAGACCTGTTGCTTTAATTTTCTGTTTACTTTCATAAAATATATGTTTTACCTGTTGGAAGTTTTAGATTTCATTAAATCTAGCAGTCTTGGAGATCAGTGGAGGTATTGTTTTGCCCAGGGGCATTCCTGTTCGAAGTTGTGCAGAAACAGGAATGTCAGCCTGATGTGGTGGGAAAGGTCAGGACTAGTGTAGAGTCTAGCTCTACCTGGTCACCTGGGTTTCGACCTCCGTTTCCTGTATAAGAAAGGGACAGTTACAAGGAATATATGTGACTAGATATAATTTTTTTTTTTGAATCAGGGTCTCACTGTGGTCCCCAGGTTGGAGTGCAGTGGCATGATCACAGCTTACCGCAGCCTCAACCTTCCAGGCTCAGGAGATCCTTCTGCCTCAGTCTTCTGAGTAGCTGGGACTCCAGGAGCACACCACCATGAATGGCTAATTTTTTTACTTTTGTAGAGACAAGGTCTCGCCATGTTGCCTAGGCTGGTCTCAAATGCCTGAGCTCAAGCAATTCTCCCGTCTCGGCCTCCCAAAATGCTGGGATTACAGGCATGAGCCATCATGCATAACCCCTATTTTATTTTTAATGATCACAGTATTGAGCTATTTGGGTTGTTTGTTCAGAAACAACTCAAAATGTTAGTTTTTTTTATATGAATATGTGTTGAGGCCAATACCCAAATTCTAATTTCTGGTTATATTAACGCATCCATTTTAACCCCTTTTGATTAAAATCTGAGCCTCAGTTAGTGATGACCTTTAGAAAAAGACATGCAGCTGGAAGCTGCACTCGTATGTTCCTTGGGAAAGAACACTCTGGACTTGGGCTCAGAAGGTGTGTCTTCTGGTTCTGTCACTTACTGACTGTGTGACCTCAGGCAGATCATTTCGCCTCTCCAAGCCCCAACTACTGTTGTGAGGATCAGCTGGGATGATTGACAGGAAAGTATCTTTGTGATCAAGTTTCTTACTAATGTAATCTATTGTCATGGTGAAGGGCTTCCTCATTTGTAAAATGGGGCTAATAATAGAGCCTGCTTCATGGGGTCATGTGAAGATGAAATGAGATAAAAGCATAACATGCTTTGCATAATGTAGACAGTGCTCTCTCATCTGTGATCTAATCATTATGGAATACCACAGAAGCCAGCCACTTGAAGCAAGTAGATTATGTCTCCTCATCTTGCTTATCAGCAGGGTATCTGTGTGTTCCTTATGTGACTCAGCATTAGCCAAACTCCTCCAGCAGCTATTACGACTCACCAGCAAATATGGAGGATGAATAGAGTCTGCACTGGCGCTTTGACGTCTGTGTGTACATATGCCAGTTTTAATTTGGGTCCATTGCCCCTGGGTCTCCTGGGTCTCCTCTGAAGGAGGAGAAGTTGCCTGTTGGGACTTTCTGATTATAGCCCTGGCCATCTACCTTGTCCCTGGGTCAAATTGTTTATTTCTTAAGTTCTAATTTAAGGATAGATAGAAATAGGCCAGGTACCTGTGGCTGATACCCATAATCTCAGCATTTTGAGAGGCCAGTGCAGGAGGATTGCTTGAGCCCAGGGGTTTGAGACCAGCCTGGGCAACATAGCAAGACCTTGTCTCTATTTATAAAAAAAAAAGCAAATGGATAAAATATATTTTTTAAAAAGAATAAGTAGAAATAAATATAATTCACTCCTCTAAAACTGTCAGCACAATAGCTGTGATAATTAGTCTTTTTTGTTTTTTAATTTTGAGTTGGGGTCTCACTCTGTCACCCAGGCTGGAGTGCAGTGGCATACCCACAGCCACTGCAGCCTCAACCTGCCAGGTTATGCAATCCTTCTGCTTCAGCCTTCCAAGTAGCTGGAACTGCAGGTGTGCCCCACCATGCCTGGCTAATTTTTTGATTTACTGTAGAGATGAAATCTTTCCATGTTGCCATGGGCTCGAACCCATGGGCTCAGGCAATCCTCTCATCTCAGCCTCCCAAATTGCTGGGATTGTAGGTGTGAGCCACCATGCCTGGCCTGATCATTAGTCTTAAAGCCAAATCCTGGGCTGGGTGCAGTGGCTCACACCTGTTATCCTAGCACTGGGGGAGGCCAGTGCAGGAGAATCACTTGAGGACAGGAGTTCGAGACCAGCCTGGACAACATAGTGAGACTCCGTCTCTACAAAAAAAAAGTTAAGCCCTACTGTGTCTCCTTTGCATGTAACTTCCCCCAAAACTACATTCCTGGTCATTTCCCCCTTCTCTTTCTTCTGTTTCCCCGTTTTAAAAAATGTTTTTGGATAATCAGATTGCTGATCTAGAAAATACAACATTCAGACTACAAATATGACCAATGAATCCTGTTCCCACCTACGACATCAAATTGTATTTGCCTGAGCATACTTTAATGTCCTTGTTTCCCCTTCTCCCCCTGCAGTATCCTTTTGTTTGGGGATTGATGATGGCTGTGGTGTTTTCCACCTTGGTGTGTCTCAGCCGGCTCTACACTGGGATGCACACCGTCCTGGTAAGGCTTTACAGTCAGGTTTTGCAGTGATTATGTGAATAATATTATATTCAGTGTGTCAGTGTGTTCCTCATACTACTAATTTTGTAAAAAATTATTTGCAAAAAAAAAAAAATTATTTTTTTATTTTATTTTATTAATTGTATATGTAATTATATTTCTCATTAGGTCAGTGAGTGAAGTAATTATCATGTTAGGGCATATGCATAATTATAGTCATGAAACATTAAGATAATATCAACACGACTGAGCCAGGCTAAACTTACCTCAGGTAGACTTTGAAGATGGGCTAGAATGGCAACAGACACTCAGGTAATTTACCTTCATGCTGGATTGCTGCTGGTGCAGCAAGCAGTACAGAAAAACACCCAAGGTCAAGGACACAAGTGAGTAGACATAGTTCCCCACTTAGGTCCTCACAAAGATGAGCCTAAAGTTAGGGGTCTCCTCTGTTGCCCTTGCCAGGTCAGAAGAGCCCAGAATCATGGTTTCACTTCTTTCCATACTGTTTTAGCTGGAGATGGTGGTAGAAACAGGGAGACACATCTGTATTTAGAGATTCGTTTATTCTTTACCATATTGGGAATGTTTTCTAGAACTGCCACGATGAGCACAGCTAAAATTACTTGAGAATTTCTATTTCCCAGTGCACCTGCCAGCTGCTATGAAGTTCCAGAGCCTAAGGCTGGCCCTGGCTTGCCACAGGGACACTATTCATCATTGTAATTGGTACAAGAAAGATCTCAAGAAATGGGTCCTTGCTCATTATGTGAAGCTCAAAAATTAAGCTAGCAAAATACTTCAGAGAGAAAGACAACTAACCTTCACGAGCCTTCCCATGTCTCTCCCTGGAGCCTGGTGTGGGTTTCATGGGAAAGGTGGGAAGGAGGGGCAGAGGGGCAGAAGAACAGATTTAGGATTGTCATTTGTCAAAATGAGCAGAGGCAGAGAACTGAGAAGAAGTGACCCAGAAACAGGGAGCATATGGCCTCCCGAGAGTCCATCAGGAGCAATGCTATGCTTTCCTCTTAAAATGCAAAGGGAGGCGCAGCCAGCAACTGAGTCAGGGACAGGACTTGGGAGAGGCAAGTGAGGCTCAAAATATAAGAGGTGCTTAAAAAACTCAGTAATTGAGATAAACAGTCTTCTTTTTTTTTTTTTTTGAGTTGGAGTCTCACTCTGTCACCCAGACTGGAGTGCAGTGGCACGCTCACGGCCACCACAGCCTTGACCTGCTGGGCTCAGGCAGTCCTGCCCCAGCTCTCCAAGTAGCTGGAACTACAGGCGCACACTACAATGCCTAGCTTATTTTTGGATTTATTGTAGAGACAAGATCTTACCAAGTTGCCCAGGCTAGCCTCAAACCCCTGAGCTCAGGCAATCCTCTTGCCTTGGCCTCACAAAGTGTTGGGATTACAGGCTTGAGCCACTGCGCCCAGTGAGACAATCTTAAAGCATTTTTTAAAAATCAAAATTAATACCAAAAAATCCATGATGAACAAAATGTTCAAATTTTAAGTAAAGATGAGCTCTGACCTTGCATCTGCTCACCTCTGTCTCACCTGCCTCACCTGAGACCTGGCTGTGACCTGAGTACTGTTTGGGTGAAAAGGGGCCCAGACCTTGGAAATGAGGCGATTGAGGGCCTGTCTTATTATTCTGCCTACCAAGGCCCATCTCTGCTGGCCCCATCCCATGTCACACTGCACCTGGTGACTCCTGAGACCAAGGGGAGAAGGGGACAAGAGAGTTCTCAATTTGCAGCACTACTGCTTCACATTACAAATACGGTCTCTCCAAACACTTCAATATGGAGGGGCCAGGGCTTCTTTCACATTCATAATTTTATTCATAAAGATCTTGGACTCTGACTTGGGCTCAGGCCCAGGTGCCAGTCAGGCTACAGGACCAGAGCGTGGCCCAGGGCATGATGATACATGATTTCTAGTAGACGGGAATGGTTGTTTTTAACAGTGGGATAAAATTAAGTTCTGGGCTAGTAGTCTTTTTTATTCAGCAGCAACTTAATAAGCTCCCACAGGATGCCAGGCTTGGAGTTCAATCTGGGAGATACTGTGGTAAACAAAGGCACCCCACCCTCCTGGGTCTCCAAGTCTGTTGAAGGAGACAGATGTATACACTGCTGATTACTTGATATGATGAGTAGTATCATTAGCATGGGACAGCTGGATTAAGCCAACTAAGGTAGGATGCCTTGCTCCCAGACCTCTCACAATCTCTAGGGACTGTCACTTATAACGGATGTCAACCATAGCTGCATATTCAAATCCCATGGAAATTTAAAAAAAAAAAACATATTTCTGGAGATATCTTTATATCCATGTTCAGAACATAATTCACAATAGCCAAAAGGTGGAAGCAACCCCAGTGTTCATCAATGGATGAGTTGACAAAAAAACTACTCAGAGATGTAGTTCAGTTTCAGACCACCACAACAAAGCAAGTATCTCAATAAAATGAGTCATAGATTTTTTTGGTTTCCCGGTGCATATAAAAGTTAAGTTTACATTATTCTGTAGTCTATTAAGTGTGCAATCATATTCTTTAAAAATGTACATACTTTGATTTAAAACACTTTATTGCTAAAGATGCTAACGCTCATCTAAGCCTTCAGTGAGTCATAATCTTTTTGGTGGTAGAGGGACTTGTCTTGATGTTGATGGTTGCTAACTGATGGCTGGTAGTGATTGCTGAAAGCTGGGGTGACTGTGGCAATTTCTTAAAATAAGAAAACAAAGTTTGTCACATCAATTAACTATTCCTTTCATGAAAGATTTCTCCATAGCATGCAATGCTGTTTGATAGTCTTTTACCCACAGTGAAATGTCTTTCATAATTTGTGTCAATCCTCTCAAACCCGGCCACTCCTTTATCAACTAAGTTTATGTAATATTCTGAGTCCTTTGTTGTGATTTCAACAATGACCACAGAGTTCTCACCAAGGGTAGAGTCCATCCAAGAATCCACTTTCTTTGCTCATCCATAGGAAGCAACTCCTCATTCTTTCAAGTTTTATCATGAGATTGCAGCAATTCAGTTACATCTTTAGGCTCCACTTCTCATTCTAGTTCTCCTGCTATTTCTACCACATCTGCAGTTACGCCCTCCATGCAAGTTTTGAACCCCTCAAAGTCATCCACAATGGTTGGAATCAACTTCTTCTAAACTCCTGTTCATGTTGATATTTTGACCTCCTCCCATGTAGCATCTAGAATGGTGAATCCTTTCCAGAAGCTTTTCAATTTACTTTGCCCAGATTCATCAGAGCAATCACTAGCTATATCCTCATGAAATGTCATAAATAATAAGCCTTGAAAGTTGAAATGATTCCTTGATCCATAGGTAGCAGAATGGGTGTTGTGTTAGCAGGCATGAAAACAACATACATCTGTTGACTACACTAGACAACAGATTTTACATCTTCTTCCCATGTAAGGCTGTTTCATCTACATTGAAAATCTGTTGTCTAGAGTAGTCACCAGATGTATGTTGTTTTCATGCCTGCTAACACAACACCCATTCTGTTGTCTAGTGC
>CAUYQG010050918.1:0-17036 GCA_963574415.1 Tarsius wallacei | reverse complement strand
TACCAGTAACATTCTTCTCAGACCTGGAAAAAACAACACAGGAATTCATATGGAAACACAAATGACCAAGAATAGCCAGAACAATCCTCAGCAGAAAAAACAAAGCAGGTGGTATCACATTACCAGACTTCAATCTTTGCTATAAAGCTACAATAATCAAGAGCTTGGTATTGGTACAGGAACAGGCATATAGACCAATGGAATAGAATTGAGATTCCAGAAGTAAAACCTCAGTTTCTCAAACAACTCATCTTCGACAAAGCCTCCACCACCTACCACTGGGGAGAAGAGAACCTTTTCAGTAAATGGTGCTGGGAAAACTGGCTGACCACATGCAGAAGATTGAAACAGGACCCCTATCTATCCCCATATACAAATATTAACTCTAAATGGATCAGATCTAAATGGAAAACCTCAAACCATAAGAACCTTAGAAAATGAAGGACATACCCTCATGGAAATTGGAACTGGCATCCACTTCCTGAACAAAACCCAAAACCTACAGGCCAAAAGAGATAAGATAGACAAGTGGGACCTCATTAAACTGACAAGCTTCTGGAAAGCCAAAGAAACCATCAAGAGAGCAGGGAGACAGCCCACAGACTGGGAAAAAGTATTTGTCAACTCCAGGTCTGACAAAGGCTTAACATCTTGAATCTACAAGGAACTCAAAAGTGCTGAAACGAAAAAAACAAACAATCCCATTATAAAGTGGGCAAAAGATATGAACAGAAATTTCTCAAAGGAAGACATCCAAGCAGCCAACAGACACATGAAGAAATGTTCAACTTCACTAATCATCAGGGAGATGCAAATGAAAACCACACTGAGATACCACCTAATTCCAGTCAGAATGGCCATTATCAATAACTCAAAAAATAACAGTTGCTGGAGAGGGTGTGGCAAAGCGAATACTTCTACACTGTTGGTGGGAGTGCAAACTAGTGCAACCTCTGTGGAAAACAGTATGGTGATTCCTAAAAGCTCTAAATATTGACCTCCCATATGACCCTGCAATCTCCCTACTGGGAATATACCCTGAAGAACTCAAATCACTCTATAAAAAAGATACCTGCACATGTATGTTTATCGCAGCATTGTTTACAATAGCAAGAACCTGGAAGCAATCATGCTGTCCATCAAAAGAGGACTGGATTAAAAAAATGTGATACATATACATGATGGAATACTACGCAGCCATAAAAAAGAACAAAATCTTGAATTTCGCAGCAACCGGGATGGAACTAGAATCTATAATACTTAGTGACCTCTCACAGAAACATAGATCTGAGTATCACATGTTCTCACTCATATAGTGAACCTTGAACAGCCAATGTATTACTATAAGAAAATGACTAACAGTGGTGGGAAACTATGGCGGGGGGAGGGGAAGGGAAATGGGTTTAACAGTAGTCAATATCTGTCTGGGGATGGGGAGACACCTCTTATCAAAAAGGGTGCCTGAACGAAGCACATTTGTATACATAACCCTTAACTGTACCCCAATATCATAATAAAAAATATTGAAAGAAAAAAATTGTTTTATTTTGTAAACACACAACAGTTGTGCATGCTTTGTTTGTTTTAGTGGTTTCAGTGCTCAACATCAGCTTTTTCCTATAATGACATACATTATGAGTTTTTCTTTTGATGTACTTTTCATTTGACGATGAACTCAAATAATGTTATTGTTAGAGAGGACTCATCCTTATTTTGCCCATACTCATCTTTGCCACTAACTCTAACCCCCAAATTAGAAATCATCAAAGTGGTAGGCCAGGACTTCCTGATTTCCTGTGAAGGCTGCAACAATTTACTACCTTCTTAGAAAGCATAAGAGTCTTTGGTGGCTCCTTTAATCTGATGTTATCTGTGCTATATGTACTAGAAATTTAATGATGTGAGATTCATGATATATCACTGCTGCTACTCCCTACTTATAGTTTCCATCAGGTTTGGGAGAAAGAACTGTTCAGAAGAAAGACTTTATCGCATCACTCCTTTTCTTCAGTTATCTTAACTAACTCCTTCCTTACAGAATAATATTCAAACTTTGCAGAAGATCCTTCATTATCTGTCCCAAACCACCTTAATCTTACACCTGAGCAAGTGCCTTAGTCACCTCACCCTTATCCTTACACATCTTAGTCTTTTCCATTTAAAGTACTGGTTTTACAAATTATTGGCCACTTTTTATCAATAGATGAAATCAAGTTACTACTAATTGTATGTGCACATTTATATCAGGCATAAGAAAAGTGGTTAGCATTCATTTCTAGTTAATTTAACAGTAATAGTTTTCATCCTTAAGCTGGTTTAGTCAAAGTCCAATATTTAAACCGTCCCTTATTTTACTTATTTTATTTTTAGAATTTTATTTATTACTAAACACCTAAATAATAATTAACTCACAGCAAGTAAATATATCAATGATGACCAAACTTGGAAACACAATATAAGTAAATACAGGACAATTATCTATAAAATAGCTGCCTTTATATTGTGACAGATGTCAAAAGAAGTGAGGCCATTTACAATGCGAGTCAACAAACATTCCCCCCAAAATTTCCTTGTGCTTTTAGCTATGAATATTAGCTGCTGCTGCTGCTGCTGCTGCTGCTGCTGCTTCTTCTTCTTCTTCTTCTTTTTCTTCTTCTTTTGAGTTGGAGTCTCAATCCATCACCCAGGCTGGAGTGCAGTGGCACACTCACAGTCACTCCAGCATCGACCTGCGGGGCTCTGGCAATCCTTTCACCTCAGCCTTCCAAGTAGCCGGAACTACAGGTGTGCACTACCATGCCTGGCTAATCTTTTTTTAAATTATTGTAGAGACGAGGTCTCGCCAAGTTGCCCAGTTGGTCTCGATCCCTTGGTCTCAGGCAATCCACTTGCCTTGGCTTTCCAAAGTACTGGGATTATAGGCTGAGTCACCAAGCCCGGCTGAATATTAGCTCCTTAAATGTTAAGAAACATGAATAACTACCTAAATAAACCAAGAATACAATTCACTGGCACTCATTGAGAGTCTCTCAGAAACTCTTTAGTCAGTCATGAATGTTTGATCATGAATGTTTGACTATGTTGACCGCCATTAATTATTCTTAATTCTCCTCTGGAAATTGCTTATTGCAAATAGTCCTTGAGTTTCTATGACATGTATACATAGAATAATTTTTAAAGTTAAGTTAAATTTCTCATAACGTATTACTGTATTGAGTAAGGTCAGCTTTTCCAATCTGTGGGAGGTTTTTTTCCAAATTACATTCAACCAGCTAGGAACATTAGGTCATAAGTTGCTTTACAGCAAAGAGTAGGTATGTTTATTTGGACTAATTAACTGGGAGTAAAGGATAGGCCTGCGGTACCCTGAGGTATTTGCTGTCGATTTTTTAAAAATATGCATAGCAATTGCTCTCACTACCTTCTGCTTTACAACCATAAAAAGCTGTTTCATTGAAGTAATCTGTCGACTCCATAAAATCAGGGAAAATAAATGAAGAAAATTTAGATAGTAATTTCCCTTTCGGATAAGAATAAATCAAGGTAATTTCCATGTTCTAGTTTATGTTAATTATTTGAAATAGTTCTTGCTAGCAGTTAGCTGAATGCTTCTATCTGTAAGTAATCTAAACATTTGATACTTGGTGCAATAAAATGGCTGGATTTGCACTTTTACACATCTTAGTCTTTTTCATTTAAAGTACTGGTTTTACAAATTATTAGCCACTTTTTACCAATAGGTGAAATCAAGTTACTACTAATTGTATGTGCACATTTATATCAGGCATAAGAAAAGTGGTTAGCGTTCATTTCTAGTTCATTTAACACAGTAATTAGATGACAAATGTCTTTTTTCATCTCAGAGTCTGAGAATTCAAGAAAAATTAGGTGCCAGAGTCTAGTGCTTATCATAATCCCAAAAGACACAATCTCAAATGTTGAAATCCCAAAAGATCAAGTTCCTAAAGTCTAAACTGTCTAAAGTCTAAACTCCTGAAGAATTAACATCCTGAATGTCAAATTTCTTTTTTTTCTTTTTTTGAGTTGGAGTCTTACTCTGTCGCCCAGGCTGGAGTGCAGTGGCACTCTCAGGTCACCCCAGCATTGACCTGCTGGGCTGCAGCGATCTGCCTCAGCCTTCCAAGTAGCAGGAACTTCAAGCGCAGGCTACCACACCCAGCTAATTTTTAATTTATTGTAGAGAGGAGGTCTCGTCAATTTGCTCAAGCTGGTCTCGAACCCATGGGCTCAGGCAATCCACTCGCCTCAGCCTCCCAAAGTGCTGGGTTATAGGCACTGCCACCGAGCCTGGCCTGTCAAAATTCTTAGTCAAATTCTGGGGCAGGGATTACTGTGCTTTCGGTTGTACATAGTTCCATCATATTAGGTGGAACTATTATCTTGTTATTGTTTCTATTTGGAAATCAAGCATGGTTTGAAGAGGTACATATGGGTGCCAAGTTGAGAAAGAGAAGACTTAACATTAGATGACAACTCAATTGGATTAAGGATTGCATAGAAACTTGGTAAAACATGAGTTGGGGTGTATCTGTAAGAGAGTTTCCAGAGGAGATTAGTATGTGAATCTGAGTAAAGTAGGTAAGGAAGATCTACCAGAATCCTGCTGTTACTAAGAGTATTAGCACTGGATTACTGCCTTTAAAATTTTTTAAGTGGGTTCTTCAGATAAAAAGCTCTCATGATAGATTTCCAGTATTGTAATAAACAGTTTTTTTCTTTAACTTCTACATGTGTTTAAAACATGTATTTTCTTTGGTACTTTTATTGAGAGCAAGATTGATTGATCAGTGTTGCATAATTTCTATCATCTTCTGTAGGAGAGGAGATGATTTTATTTGGTAAAGCAAGTAGTGTCAGAGACTCACCAACACCGGCCAGTTTTGGAAATAAGGATGAAAAGTAATTGTGCTCTTCTTCCCTCCTTCAGTAAAACTGCTCCTCAATCTTCTTTGTTTTTGCTTTTTATAAAAAAAACTTTTATTTTAAAGATGTGAGGTATAATTCAGGGTTAGGTTCTCCCTAACCTTTTAATTTTGTAGTATCTCAAGTCAGATTTGGTCCTCTTCTTTTGCTAAGCTCACAGTCTTGATGATTTCATTCAGGCTTATGATTGGATCCTTTGTACTATGTTAATATTCCCAAATTTTTATCTCTAGCCCAGACCTTGCTCTCAAACTCCAGACTTATATATCCAATGGCTGACTCAATGTCTCCACTTGAATATCCAATCACATGCCAAACTTAGCACGTCCAAAACTGAACTTCTACTCTTTTCCCACAGAGCCTTTGCTCTAGGGGTTCCCTCTGCTGGAACACTCCCAAGGAAGCTGATTGGCTAGCTTCACATCCTACAATCTTTGCTCTCAAACTATTACTGTCTCAATGAGTCTTGCCCTGCTTCATTTGATACTGCAATCCACTCTTCTCTCGTTCCTCCTTTCTGTCTGTGTTCTATCGTTTTTGCCCATAGCACTTTTAACCTACTATTTTATTTCCCTGTTTATTTTGTATCCACTAAGATATAAGTTTTTTAAGGGCACCATCTTTTTCTCTCTGGTTCCTGGTATACGGGGGGGGGGCACAAAAACAATATATATTTATTTTAAAATTGTGTATTCTTACACATTTAAATTTCAGTCACCTTCAAAATAGTCTCTTTTTGAGGCAACACACCTCTCGAGACAGCTTTACCACTGCTCAAAACTGTTTTTGAACTCATCAATTTTGATGCCTTTTACTGCTTCTGCCAATTTTTGTCTCACCTCTTCCACATCAGCAAAATGATTTCCTTTGAGAACTTTTTCCATCCAGGGAAACAAACAAACAAAAAAAGTCATCCAACGTGAGATTGGGTAAATAAGAAGGGTGGGCATGTCATTTTTAGTCAAAAACTGCTGAACACTCCGCACCGGCGCACTCATAAGGCACCCATCATGAAATGGGCAAATGTGTTGAAAGAATGTCCAAAAAAAAAAAAAAATTAACCGAAGCTGAATGCGGCCTCTCACAAAAATGTACACTGATGTTGACGAGTTTCTAGAACACTTACCTAGTGAGGGAAGCCTGTGCTACAAGGGGCCCGCCCTCCAAAAGATAATTCTGGGATTTCTTGGGTCCCTCCTCATATCTCAGGGACCCAATATACTGCCTGGCACATACCAGCTGATCAGTAATTATTTATTGAATGAACAGAGGGCAATAAACAAACTTCTGAATCCCCAGTGCCTGAACATTTATGTATAGGTTCACATGTAAATAAATAGCATATGAAAAAAATCTATCTTATTGCTCCTCCACACTACACCACTTTTTCCCTGCCTGCATAACTGTTTCGTTTACTACTTCTCCTTCCTTCTCCCGTCTTCTCTTCCCTTGTCAAGTGCTTGATGGTCCCTTGCTGTACCTTGTCTTCCACTCAGTAAACTCTATTGAAAAGTAGAGTAACACTGGGGTGAAGTGCCCTGTTTGAATCTGTTTCTTGAATCTCTGTTTCTCCGCACCTTTGTTGTCATTAATATGCATGCAGAAAATCCAGAAAATACCTTCTGGATGTTAACAGAGATCAGCAAAATTACATCCCCAATTTACCTAGACTTAACAGTATTATTGAGTGAATACATAAAGAAACTTTAAAATGAGTGTGTGTGTGTGTGTGTGTGTATGTGTATGTGTGTATTACAACACACAATGTTATCATCCAGTAATGAAATAATGCATGTGATGTACAATCTAGTAAGTTCTAAGAATTACAGATAATGCAGATATTTTAATTTCATATTCTAGGATGCATGATTTTATAATGTTGCATTTTTCAACTAAATCAGAATTTAGTAGCCATAGATCCTGTGAGTTAGGGTACAGCAGAACTGACCATTTCTTTCAGATAAGAACATCATCATACAGCATGTTGGATCTAAGGCCACTCTGGAAATAATTAAAACCTCAGTATGATTTCTTTTTTCCTTTCTACCATGTATTGAGAATTTCTATGTTCCTGTCTCATACCTTCCTTAGCTAGGATTAGGAAAATCAAATGTCATTATAAATTCATATTGAATTTGGGTGTTCTTTGGCTAAGATATTTCTGAGTGGCCAAAGTTTCCTGCTATTTCATAAAATCTAAAAAACTGTCCACTCTAGTACTGAGTGGCTCCTTTACTATTGAATATAATACCTGATAATTTTTTGTTTTTCCTTTATCAAATATACTTTTGCAAATATATTCTTCTAGTCTGTGCCTTATCTTTTTATTCTCTTGACAATGTTTTTCACAGAACAGAAATCTTTAATTTAATGATGTCTAATTTATTTTTTCATTGATTATGACTTTAGGATTTAATCTAAGACATTATCATCAATCCCAACGTGATCTAAATTTTTTTCTGTGTTATCTTCTAGGAGTTTTATAGTTTTGTGTTTTACATTTAGGTTTTTGATCCATTTTCAGTTAATTTTTGTGAGGGTGTGACGTCTCTGTCTAGACTCATTTGTTTTCCATGTAGATATCCAGTTGAAATGGGACTGTTTGCTTAAAAGACTTTCTTTTCTTTTTCTTTTCTTTTCTTTTTTTTTTTTTTGAGTTGGAGTCTCAGGCTGGAGTGCAGTGGTATGCTCACTGAAGTGGCATGCTCACCGCCACCACAGCCTCGACCTGCTGGGCTCAGACTATCCTTCTGCCTCAGCCTTCCAAGTAGCTGGAACCATAGGCACGTGCCACCATGCCCAGCCAATTTTTATTTATTGTAGAGACAAGGTCTCACCAAGCTGCCCATGCTGGTCTCAAACCCATGGACTCAGGCAGTCCTCTCACCTCAGCCTCCCAAAGAGCTAGACTTTCTTTTCTTCATTGTGCTACCCGTTCTTCATTGTGCTGCCTTTGCTCCTCTAACAAAGAATAGCTGACTATATTTATGTGAGTCTATTTCTGTGCTCTCTACTCTGTTACACTGATCAGATTGTCTATTCTTTACCAATTCGACACTGTTTTAATTACTGGAGCTTTATAGTAAGTCTTGAAATCGGGTATTGTCAGTCCTCCATCTTGCTCTTTTGCCTCTCCATATAAACTTTAGAACAGTTTGTTGATAGCCACTAAATAATTTTCTGGAATTTTTATTGGAATTGCATTAAATTTAAAGACCATATTGGGAAGAACTGACATCCTGACAACATCGAGGCTTATTTTCCATGAACATGGAGTATCTCTTCATTTGTGTCTTTTTTGTTTCTAATTTCTTATATTAGAGTTTTATAGTTTTCATCATGTAGGTCTTGTACATATTTTGTTAGATTTATTCCTAGGGGTTTCATTTTAGAAAGGTACTACTAAAATGGTATTGTTTTTCATTTCAAATTCTACCTATTAATTGCTAGTACATCGGAAAGCAATTGACTTTTTATGATAACCTTGCTATAGTCACTTATTAGTTCCAAGAGTGTTTTGGCTGATTCTGTTTTTCTTTGTAGATGATCATATAATCTGCAAACAAAAACAATTTTATTTCTTCCATCTGAATCTGTATACATTTAATTTTCCTTTCCTGTCTCTTACACTATCTAGAATTTTCAGTATGATGTTCAAATCCAGTTCCTGATCTTAGTGGAAAATCTGAGTTTTGCACTTTGAAGTCTGAAGTACCTGTAGGCTTTTTATAGATATTTTTAATATGGTTGAGGAATGTCCCCTTTATTCCTAATTGTTTTTTTCTTCCAAAAGTGTTAGTTTTATTTGATTACCTGAAGTATTATTCCTAGTTTACTGAGAATTTTTATCATGAATGGGTATTACATTTTCTCAGATGTTTTTTCATATGATTTTTCTTCTTTAACCTGTTGTAGATTATATTCATGTATTATATTATATGGATTATATTAATTGGTTTATAAATGTCAAACCAGTTTTACATACCCGGAATAAACCTTACTTGGTTTGGGTGCATAATTTTTTATGCACGAGTGAATTTGATTTGCTAATGTTTTGTTGAGGATGTTTGCCACTATGTAGTCAGTCTGTAATTTTCTTTTCTTGTAATGTCTTTGTGAGATTTTGGTATTAAGGTATACCTGGTCTCATTGAATGACTTTGAAAGTATTCCCTGTGCTTCCAGCTCTGAAAGATTTGATAGAGATTTGATATAATTTCTTCCTTAAATGTTTGGTGAAACTCACCAGTGAACCCATCTGTACCTGATACTTTATATTTTAGGTTATTGATTATTGATTCAATTTCTGTAATAGATATAAGGATATTCAGATTTTATATTTCTCTTGCATAAATTTTTCCATATTGTGTTTTTCAAGGAATTCATCAATTTAAACTAGGTTATCAAATGTGTGGGCATAGTTTTTCATAATACTCCTTTATTATCCATTTAATGACCATGAGATCCATATCTTGTTGTTGTTGTTACTAGCCTGACTAGAAGCTTATTGATTTTATTGATATTACTCTTTTCAAAGAACCAGATTTTGGTTTTGTTGATTTTTATCTATTTATTGTCTGTCTTCGTTTTAAATAACTTCCATTCAAATTCTTTTTTTCTGCTTACTTTAGATTTCATTTGCTCTTCTTTCATAGTTTGCTATAATAGAAGTTTAGACAATTGATTTTAGATTTTTCTCCTTTTCTAAGATATGAATTCAGTGTATAAATTTCTAAGCACTGCTTTCACAGCAACCCAAAATTTTTGATAAATTCTATTTTCATTTAACTTATTTTTAAATTTCTCTATAGAATTTTTCATTAATCTATGTGGCACATAAAAATTTGTTTCCTAATCTCCAAGTATTTGGGGGTTTTCTAGCTGTCTTTCTCTTACTTAATTCCACTGTTGTCTGAGAGGAGATCTTGTATGATTTCTGTTCTTTTGAATGGGTTAATGTGTGTTTTAAGGCCCATAATGTGGTCTATTGGTGAATGTTTTATGTGAGCTTGTGAAAAATATATATTTTGCTATTATTTTTGGTGAAATGGTCTACAGATGTTAGTTATATTCATGTGTATTGATGGTGTTGTTGAGTTCAATGAGTGTCCTTTCAAATTCTCTACCTGCTGAATCTGCCCATTTCTGACAGAAGGGTGTTGAAGTGCAACTATGATAGTAGATTCATCTATTTCTCCTTGCAATTTAGTCAGTTTTTGCCTCATATACCTTAACGCTGTGTTAGGCACATACACAATAAGAATTGTTATATCTTCTTGAAGAATTTATCATTAGTCATGTTTTCCAGAGATACTACTTAAAAGTGTCCAGGGGAAACTGGCCCTTAATCTCTTTATGAGTTAAAATTGTTAGCAATTGATTTCACATTTCACGTATAAAATTTTTCCAGTATTGGAGAACAGTTAAGTTTGTGGTTGTCGACAGTTTTAAGCTTCTGAAAAGTAGTATCTATTATATCTATATTTCTGAATATTAATATATACCTACCTACATTTCTGAATATTAATCTAAGAATAATGGCAAAATTTCTAGCATTACCATTCTGGTCTCCCAATTAATTCTCTCTTCCTTGTCTTCTCTTTTCTTCCTTCCTTCTTCTCCTCCTCCTCCTCCTTCTCTCCCTTCCCCTCCCCATGGATTATCATTTCATGCTCACAAGTCTTTCTTTTCTAAGTCATTTGTTGCTTAAATGGGACTATCTTCTCATTAGAAGATAAAGCAACTGAAAATTTTATGGTAATGGTAGCTGGTTTCTATGAGCTTTGTGTCAGGTATACACTGAGCCTTTTGTGTATATTTGCTCATATAAGTATCATAACGATCCTGTGGCATAGGTGCTATTATTATCCCATTTCACAGGTAAAACAACCAAGGTCCATTACCTTTACTGTGGACACACAGCCAATAAGGGATAAGGCTGTATATGAATACTGGGACTCTAACTAAAAAGCTGTACTCTTTACTACCATTCTTGATGCTCGACAATCATTATATAAAAACTTGTTCATTGATTGTATTATATTGCTGACACCAATATTGAAAAGTTATAAAGTTATGTAGTAATTTGCAAGTCTAGAAATACATTTTACACATAGATGCACACACACAACTGAAACAAAAAATTTAGAAACCAGTAATCATCCTTACTATCTTACTATATGCATCGCACTCTGATAGTTTCAATATTATTCTTGTTTAGTCTAATCTAGTGTTTGTTTGTTTGTTTGTTTTGAGTTGGAGTTTCACTCTGTCGCCCAAGCTGGAGTGCCGTGGCACATTCGCAGTCACTCCAGCGTCTAGCTGCTGGGCTCCAGCGATCCTTCAGCCTCAACCTTCCAAGTAGCCGGAACTGCAGGCACGCACTGCCACACCCAACTAATTTTTTATCTATTTGTAGAGACAAGGTCTCGCCAAATTCCCCGGGCTGGTCTCAAACCCGCGGGCTTAGGCAATCCACTCCCGTCGGCCTCCCAAAGTGCTGGGATTACAGGCTGAGCCACTGAGCCCAGCCCTGGTGTTTGTTTAATAATATTTTCAGTTCACTAGATAGATCTTACAACCATTGAGTTATAGTCCATATGGTAAAAAATATTAAATAATAAAAGTTAAATTTTATTTTTTCTTCAAATCAAATGCAAAAATTAATTTTTAAATTTCTGATAATTTTGGTTTTTTACTGTTTTTTTTCTTTTTTGGTCAGTCTCACTCTGTCAACCAAGCTGGAGTGCAGTGGGACAATCATGTGATCATGGCCACCACAGCCTCAGGTGATCCTTCTGCCTCAGCCTTCCAAGTAGAAAGAATTACAGGCGTGCACCTCCGTGCCGGAAATTTTTTAAAAATTTATTTTTATTGTAGACACAAGGTCTTGCAAATTTGGCCAGGCTGGCCTTGAACTCCTGAGCTCAGGCAATCCTCTTGCCTCCGCCTCCTAAAGTGCTGGGATTACAGGATTATTTTTTATACAAAACATTCAGACTGTATCTGCAAAAAAGAAAACTAAAATTCAGTTCTTCAAAGGGCCTGGCAAAGTCAATTAATGTTTTCTTAAACAGCAAAATTTAAAAGAAAACTATCTTTGTAATCATGGTAAAGCTAAGCAGATAGTAGTCTCTCCATATAAGTTATATGATATGATATATGTTGTATATTTCATACATATATATTATATGTAATATTATATTCAAAAATAATTATGTGGCTTTAACAAGAGGCTTTCTCTTGTTTTTAATATTTGTTTCATTCTAAATTTTATAAATATAAATGTATTATGGCCTCTAACAAAAAAATATAATTTACTGATATTGCCTCATTATTCAAAGGGCTTAACATACAGAAAGTAAACCAAAATAGTAAGTAACAAAATGCATATTAACCTTTTAAAATAACATTTGATTTACCAACTAATGTAATTTTAGTTATACAAAAGTAATTATTTTACTTTACACATTTTTTGAGGAAATCTAAGGCTGGTCTCTATACATAAGAGTTTTAAAATGTAATTCCTGCCGGGCTCGGTGGCTCAGCCTGTAATCCCATGCTTTGGGAGTCTGAGGTGAGTGGATTGCCTGAGCCCGCGGGTTCGAGAACCGCCTGGGCAAATTGGCGAGACCTCATCTCTACAATAAATCAAAAAATTTGCCAGGCGTGGTAGTGTGCGCCTGTGGTTTCAGCTACTTGGAAGGCTGAGGTGGAAGGATCACCAGAGCCCAGCAGGTCAAGGCCACTGCACTCCAGTCTGGGTGACAGAGTGAAACTCCAACTCAAAAAATAAAATAAAATAAAATAAAATAAAATAAAAAATAAAATATAATTCCATAACTCATTGTCTTGTTAAACAAAATAAAGCTTTTAGACATTATTTTTCTATTCAAAATGTGCAGAAGAATAATGTTCTTCTCACAAATTAATATGTCACCATAATTATAACCAGAATTATTTGGAAGCATGCTACATTTTGAAATAGAAAAAATTTTTAAAAATACTAATTGGAGAAACTACTTTTTCTTTTTTCTTTTTCTTTTTTTTTTTTTGAGTTAGAGTCTCATTCTGTCACCCAGGCTATTGCCTGGGCTGAGTGCAGTGGCATGCTCATGGTCACTGCAGCTTCGACTTGTTGTACTCAGGCGATCCTTCCGCCTCAGCCTTCCAAGTACCTGTAACTACAGGCATGCATCACCACGCCCAGCTAATTTTTTTTTATTTATTGTAGAGGTGAGCTCTTGTCAAGTTGCCCAGGCTGGTCTAGAACCCGTGGACTCAGGCAATCCTCTCACCTTGGTCTCCCAAAGTGCTGGAATTATAGGCTTGAGCCACCACGCCCGGTATGAAACTACTTTTTTAAAACTATGTTTAGTGTCAGGCACAGGATAGACTGAACACCATTAAAGATTAGCAAGACCAAATCTCTCACCCGAAATTGGGGTCAATCCCTGTTTACTGGGGTAGAAGAAGGACTAAACTTGTATCCAGGGATTGTGTCAAAAGCTCTAGTGCAGTAGGGTTCCTGCTCCTAGTCATAAGCCCGGGTCCAGAAATAAGTAGTTGGTAAAACTTCATGAAATCTGAGAATAAGTACAAAAAGAGAAAGGCAAAGATGGAAAGTTTTACAGAAGAATCAATCAATTTGCAGGAAAGTGACAAGTGAATTTTCACATTTGTGAAATGCTGTTGTATGTATCGTTAATTACTCACATTGTTTTCTAATGTCTTGGAAGTAGTTAAGAACATAAAGAAGTAAGATGTTCAAAGCATGGTTAAACATTCCTTTACAAAGGTACTCTTTCAAGGAAAAACAAAAGCCTTTTAATCCTGATAGATTTCCTGAAAGCACAGCCCAGGGTCCTCCAATTTGCATGTACTCTTTCCTACATTCAAGGAGTCAAGACAATTGTGAGACACCATAGAGATTTAGCAAATATCTGAGGCACAGCTCTGGGAAGGGCAGGAGAAGTCTTTTTAGAAGTTGCCTGTTTCCTCCTGCAAGTTGAAAGATGAAGTCAATTAGATCCAGTGATTGAAATCTAACAGTTTCAGCCGGGCTCCGTGGCTCAGCCTGTAATCCCGCGCTTTGGGAGGCTGAGGTGAGTGGATTGCCTGAGCCCGCGAGTTTGAGACCCACCTGGGCAACTTGGCGAGACCTCATCTCTACAATAAATCAAAAAATCAGCCGGGCATGGTAGCGCGTGCCTGTAATTCCAGCTACTTGGAAGGCTGAGGCGGAAGGATCACCGGAGCCCAGCAGGTCGAGGCTGCAGTCTGGGCGACAGAGTGAGACTCCAACTCAAATAAATAAATAAATAAATAAATAAATCTAACAGTTTTTATTAAAAACCTTCTATCTTAGTGCTATTCATGGCCCAGGCAGAGGAACCATGTGAGAATGCTCTATCAAACTGGACTGAGTCAGGCTGGGGACATGAGTGTTTACTCATGATTAGAGACAAACGAAACTAGCTAAGGGAGTTCTGATCCACTCTTAGGTGTCAAAAGTTGTTTTCCAATCTAAAAACTCTAGATATTTCTAGATCAAGATCATAGTGTAAATGTGTGTATGTAAAGCGTTTTTATATCTTCTGTTTATTTTGGAAAAGGTATAAAAATATTGAAACTGTAGAATTTACTTTGACTTTTTTTCTAATAATCATGAGTGATACTTAATCTGACCATCTTATTTTTATTTCCTGTCCTTTGGAAAGTACAATTGCTTGTGAACCTTTGTTATTAAGATATTGCTGTGATAACTTTGTCTTTTGCTAAGAGGTAAGCTCCTCTTAAAATAGAAATAGAAGCTATAAAAGAAATTCCTTTTTGAGAAACTTGGAAATAGAGAAGTCAGATGAGTAACAGCAATAATAAATAAATCAGGAGAATATTATTATTTATTCATCAAACAAATACATATTGAATGTGTATTATGCTTCAGGTTCTCTTCTAAATACTGAGGACAAAGCTATAAACAAAGGAACTTGAAATACATTTATGAGGCTTTTGGGGGAGAGACTGACAATGAAAACACACAAATTAAATTATTTAGAATATAAGTTATTTAGAATGTAAAAAGTTTATGGGCTATAAAGAAAAAAAAAAGAAAAACAAAGTGAAGAAAAGGGACAGAAAGGGTAGGTGGGGTATATTTTATATAGGTGAGATGTATTAGATTTCTATTGCTATGTAACAAATTATAACACACTTAGCAGCTAAAAACAATGCCTATTACTCAGACTCAGGTTGAGGGGTCCTGTGCTCAGGATCTCATAAAGTTATAATCAAGGAGTCAGAGCTGTTCTCATCTGAAACTCGAGTTCTTCTTCCCAGGTCGAGTGGTTGTTGACAAAATTCATTTCCCTGGAGCTATACTACTCAGGGAAGGTTGCTTCTGCACAGTCAGCAGGAGAGTCTCTGCTGTTTAGTCTCTGAGCTTAGGGAAGATTTAGGCACTCTTTTAAGAGAGCACTTAATTAGGTCAGGCTCACAAGAATAATCTCTTTTTGGTTAACTCGAAGTCAAACGGATTTGGGAATTTAATTATATCTGCAAAATTCCTTTTTCCTTTGCCATATAAGGTAAAATTATCATGGAAATAATATCCCATCCCTTTTGCCATAGAAGCAAGTTACAAGTTTGCTCACACTCAAAAGGAGGGGATTGTCCAAGAGCATGGTTGGTTTAAGGTCACCCCAGAGTATATCTCTTATAGGAAGTTACAGAAGTCTTTAGCAAAGTAAGAAAAGCAGAGAACATGTGGATATTTACAAGAAGGGCATTACAGACAAACAAGAAGCAAGTGCACTGGAGTGGAAAGTGAGAATATATCTGAGAAGTTTAACGTTAAGCAAGAAGTTCAGTGTAACTGGAGTAGAATAGTGAGGTAGTTCAGAGCAGTAACAAGTTGCCAGATCTTTCAGAACTGTGAGGGCCATTGTGAAGATATCCTACATCTTACATTTATATTTCCATGAACACTCTTACAGCAAATAAAAAGAAAGGAAGGGTACTTATGTACTATAAAATGTCACCCAAAAAATACAAGTTGTGATTACATGTTTTCCTCTTAGAGAATTTGGCTCAATTTTCATGTTATTGCATGTTGCTTTTCTGCAAAGAACAAGGCTACTTACTGTACTTGGGTGCTCAATTTTGCCATTCCAGTTAGAATAAAATGGAACCTCCACCTGAATAATAACAAGCCACATTAATAAATAACTCAGTAAAACTATTTAACTCAGGGGACGACATAAAGCACTGAGATCTCCATTTTAAAGAAAATGGAAAGGAAGGTATACAACTGAGTAAATAGAGAGTAGAGGCAAAAATAAAGCCAGTTCTGGAAGACATTAAGTGAAATCATATAGGCACAGAAAGACAAACATCATATGTTCTCACTCATATGTGGTAGCTAAAAAAAAAAAATGAACACATAGAGCAGAACAATGATTGCCAGAGACTGAGAAGGGTAGTATGGAAGAGGGGGATAAGAAGAGACTGGTTAATGAGTACAAAAATACAGTTATATCAAAGTTATAAGATATAATATTTGATAACACAATCGGGTAACTATCATTAACAATAATCTATTGTATGTTTAAAGGTGACTAATAGAGCAGGATTTAAAAGTTCCTACAACAAAGAAATAACAAAGGCTTGAGATGATGGATACGCCAATTACCCAGTAGTCATTACACTTTGCATACCTGTATCAAAACATCACATATGGCCCATAAATAAGAAGGTACCAAAGGTACTAAAAAAAAAAAAATATATATATATACACACACATACATAAATATATATATACACATTTTAAATATGGATTTCACTCAAAAGATGGCATTAATCTAAAGAATGCTAGCACCACCATGCAATAGACAGGAGAGTCAGAGAAAATGGCAGAATGTCATACTACACCTTGCTCCCATAATTTTTTTTTTTTTTTTAATTGGAGTCTCACTCTGTCACCCAGACTGGAGTGTAGTGGCCGCTCCTGGCCACCGCAGCCTCGACCTGCTGGGCTCCAGCGATCCTTCCACCTCAGCCTTCCAAGTAGCTGGAACTACAGGCGCGCACTACCAC
>CAUYQG010050910.1:0-32118 GCA_963574415.1 Tarsius wallacei | reverse complement strand
GCGCCTGTAGTTCCAGCTACTTGGAAGGCTGAGGCGGAAGGATCGCCGGAGCCCAGCAGGTCGAGGCTGCGGTGGCCGGGAGCGGCCACTGCACTCCAGTCTGGGCGACAGAGTGAGACTCCAACTCAAAAAAAAAAAAATTGGTTAGTTAAGTTTCCCACCACGAAAGAATTTATGTTCTTTAAACTTTCATCAGAAATTAAAATGGATTTTTATTTCATGCCATCCTTTCATCTCACACCAGAAAAAATAACAAATATTTTACTTATTTTCTCTTTTACATAAAAGTTTGTAAGGTGATGGATCAGAAAAAAATTTTTTAATGACATTAAACTCTTTGTCCCCATCTACTCCCCCCCCCCCCCACACACACATGCATGCAAATACAGGAACACACACACACCCCAGAGACTCTTAAAAGCACCTCTACCACACTCTCATCCTAGAGTGCAAAAGCACAGAATACCAGTGCCCACAAGGACCTCTGTTCCCAGTCTACAGCACTTCCTAATCCCTAACCCAACCCTCAACTCTTTTTCATCCTCAAAATTCTTTCCCTGTGGGCTGAGAACTGATGCTTCACCCACCTGTCAGTAAACTTTAACCTTAGCTCAAATCACCTTATTTCCTGCACAAAAATCCCACTTGGTTTATTTAATCAATACTTTCTTTCAATGTCTAAAACAGCCTTTCAAACTTCTGCATTTTCCATCAATCCCCATCATCCACTTGACTTATCTTCACAACCAGTGTTTCAAAACATTATAGAGGTTGACAGAATATAACTCTCACCTGCATGTTTTCACATCTATAAGCTTATCAGAATCGGTATTCTTTTTTCTTCTTTCTCAACTTTCAAAACAGAATAGGTATGTCTTCTCTTTTCCAAGGTAGATTGTCAGTGCTGCTTTGCATCCTATTTCCTCCAATTTGGGGGAAATTTAATACCTCTGGTATTATATATTTTAAACTCTTCCCGCTCAAATGAATCCCCCATTAATATTTTTAAATGTGCATTTCACTCATTTAAAAATAAAACTCTATTCTCCACTCTACAGGTTCTCATCCACCACTGTGCCCTTTTTTATCCTTTTACAAAACCAGATTTTTCAAAAGAACTCTTTATTTGTACTGTTTTCTTCCCTCACTTCTTAATTCATTTCCCTCTGACTTTTGCTCTTCAGCACTGAACCAGATGTTTTCTTTCTTTTCTTTTCTTTTCTTTTCTTTTTTTTTTTAATGAGTCAGTCTCACTCCATCACCCAGACTGAAATGCAGTAGTAGCACATTCGTGCACCAACGCTGCCTCGACCTGCTGGGCTCTGGCAATCCTTCCGCCTCAGCCCTCCAAGTAGCGGGAACCACAGGAGCGTGCTATCACGCCCGAGTTTGTTTGTTTGCTTGTTGATATGTTGTAGAGACTAGGTGTCACCAAGTTACCCAGGCTGGTCTCGAAACCCTGGTTTGCCAGTGGAATGGGACAAAGCCATAGTTTTTAACACGTTATCTAACTCCCCGTTTAGTGTAGTCTCTACCTACTTCCCAGCCTCATCCCAGACTATTCTCTCCCTAGCCCAAGGCCCTAGATGCCTTCCTGATAGAAGGTATTTGCATATGTGTTTCGTCCACCTCCTGTCCCTCCCGCTGCCTTGCCCCATTCTTTGCCTACTCATGACCACTCAAATTTTAGCTGTCAAGAAAGTAAAATACCACTTCCCTGGGAAATCGTTTCTGATTTTCCAGATTAGATCATCCTCCTTCATAGAATTTCATCTGTAACTCTAAATTGGTATGAATAGTTGATTAATATCTCTCTTTCAATATATTTTCACAAAGGCCTGCATTTAATCTCCTTTTATTCATTATTGTTTTCCCAATACCTAGTTAGTCTTAAGCACATATAAGTGTCTCAACAATTGTTTGTTGAATTTGTGAATACGATTGAACTTTCCTAGTGTACGGAATGTCCTTCAATCCTTTGCAAATTATGTTTCGGACAGTTGCTGTATGTGCAATCACTGCATTAAACTTATCTTACAATAAAGTCTAATATTTTCTCCAAAATCTCTTTTGCCTATAGCTGTCTGAATCTTGTATTTAGAAAGAAAATATCAAAATTTTTATAATTTTTTTAAATTTTTTTCTGACAGACGCTTAGATCATAATAATATCTCCTTTATTGGTCCAGGGAGAAATCCTGACACTCTACTAAGGTTATTTCCTGAATCAAAACAAATACATTTGAAAAGCTGACCCAACGGAGGAGAAAAAAAGACTTGGTGTTGTAAACACTTTCCCAGGGAGATCAGGGCTATTATCCATCATTAGCTGGTAAACGAAGTCAATTAAAGGCATTCACATGTAAAACGTTCCTTTACAAAAAGCTCACTGGGACTGTTAGAGTCTTGGGAGGAAGAAAAAAAGAAGCAAGAGAAGGAGACTTCAGACCTCTAACCAAGAGTATTGTGAACATCTTATGTGCTCTGAATTAATGTATTCATACTCTCTTGAAAATGTGATTGCTATTTATTTTTAGGAAGAAGCAAATCCTGTACTTCTATGAAACATTGTTTCATGACTATATAGAGCACAGAGAGAGAATGCTTAAAAATGATAAAGAAAAAACTGCCTCTGTAAATCTTATTTTTCGTGGTGTAACTATTCTTTAGCTATTGCTAGCATATAATTATTTCACTCCACTATATAGTTATTAAATCCCTAAATTATTTTATTAAAATTTTTCTGGTAGCTTTTTTGAGATGAGATAATTTGCACATGACTTACTATAAAATCTATAGCCTTTCTGGGTTATCTCAAGAGCAAAAACAAACCCATCTGTACAAGGGAGTTTTATTTTTTAATTATATTATTTTTTGCTCATACCATCAGAGGTTATAGTAAATTTATTCATTTATTTCTGCAGTAAGCATTTAGGGTTCCATTCTGTAACTTTTTAACAGAAAAATATGTAGTACATAATATAATTTTATGAACAGCATATTAAACATCTTTGGGTTTTATTTCTAGATTCTCTATTTCTTAATATGTTAAATAAACTAATAAATACCGTCATTCTTCTTCAGTGTGATACATCACTAATTTATTAATTAAAGCATTGGGTGAAAAAAGCTCATTATAGTTAAAAATACAAAAATAAGTTTTATAAATATAAAAATAAACATGAAAATAGCGTTATGTTGCAAACTATAATACTTCACATATAACTGAAGTATATTAACAAGAAAAGTTCTTTTTACTTTGGTTTTCAATACTTAATATATTTGCATTAGTATATATGTCTTGGGTATAAAACCAACAATGAGTTTTTTTTTTCACTGAGAATGATAGAATTAAAGAGCAGAAAAAGGACCTTAAGTGTCTGGTCTAATCCTCTTATTTTACACTCACAAAACAACTGAGGTAATCAAAAGATAAATAGTTTGGTTTTGCTTGAACTATGTAGTTTACTTAGTAACAAAAAGCGAGATAACACATAGAGATGGGAATATGAGCCAACCTTAATGCCCCATGCAAGATAAGTCTTAGAATCACACCTGTTGTTGCTAGAACCAGCTTCCATTCTGTCTCCTCTGTAATCCCCAGGTTTGGTTAAAATTAGAACTTAGATTAATTAATATTCAACATAATACTATTTGAATGTTTAAAATGCAATTTGTTACCTCAATATATGCTTGTTGCTACAGAAAGCTTTAATGTCAAAGCATTGTATATTTATATCTCATGCATCTCAGTCCTTACTTTGTGGCCAAAGACTTTTCATTCTTTTGTTGTTAAAATTGATCTTACCTTTTATAGTATAAAAATCAATATCAGCACAAATTTCTAGGATTAATAGGCAAAAATACACCAGTAAGGTTTTGAACATGCCTTATTTATATATTAAAAGAAATAGCTCATTTGAAAATGTTCACAATATTTCCATTTTGATTGCTATGATATTATTATTATCTGCTATTTTTTGGTTTTCTTTAAAAGTATATGAAAACACTTCCTTTGTGTAGTTCAAATTTTTTTCTTATTTATTTTAAAAATAGACAAAAACAAACAAGCTATCTTAACTAGTCTCTACTTTCTCTAGATACACATGAATTTTACTATGATCAGTGTTTTAAATTTTTTTTTAATTTTTAAAATTTTTTTGGAGTCATAGTCTCACTCTGTGTCCCAGGCTGGAATGATCATGTGGCATGATCATGGCCACCACAGCCTCCACCACAGCCTCCACCACAGCTTCAGCAATCCTTCTATCTTAGCCTTCCACATAGTTGGAGCTACAGGAACACACTACCACACCTGGCTAATTTTTTGATTTATTGTAGAGATAAGGTTTAGCCAAGTTGCTCAGGCTGATCTCAAACCCCTGGACTTGGGCAATTCTCTCATCTCTGCCTCCTAAAGTGCTGGGATTACAGGCCTGAGCCATCACGCCCAGCTGTAATCAGTCTCCTTGTAAAGCATTAAAACAATGTTAATTATTATGACTATGGACATATATTTTTAATGTATAATTATTTCATTTATTTGTTTATTTAAAAACTTTATGAAGATTAATGTATACCAGGCAATGCCCTAGGGACCTAAATATTAGTATGGCAATGCTGTGAAATAGCATTTACATTTAGTGGGGAATATTAAAACAAAGGAAAACAAAAAAACAGACTTAACTTTATCTAGTGTGACAATGCACTGTTAGAGAGTGCATAAAAAGGTGCATTCAGCCTATCTGTGTTGTAAGCATAAGTTGGAGGGAAACAAAAGAAATTATGAGTTCAAATACAATTTCTTGGAAATGATAGTGCCTAAGTTATGACATGAAAAAATAGTCAGTCATCAGCACCATCACAAAACATTGACAGCATTATTGTACAGAATAGTTCTATTTTTTCCCAAAATTCTGCTGTTCATACATCTGACTGAAAGATTTTCCAGTTAAATAGTAATTTGCATATTAAACTATGTTGACTTCATCACTCCCATTCTGATAAGAAATAAACCAGAAAAGATTCCTTCTGTCGTCTGTCTTCAGTTCTAGCTGTGTTTCCTTCTCTCTCTCTCTCTCTCCCTCTTACTCATTTTCTCTCTTCTTGTCATACACACACACACACACACACACACACACACACACACACACACACACACTGTAGAATGTGATCAAAGCACATATTTTTTCAAACACTTGTTGGTTCTTTATTTCAAGCAACAACTACAGCAATACCAGCAATGATTATTTAAAAAGATAACAGATAATAGTAGAAAAATAAAGTTAGATTTCCCAATGCATTCTAATTTTTTTAGCTTTTTCTTTTTTTCATCAGCTGGTACCCCATATTGCAGAAAGAGAATTTTCCTAAGATTTTTTTAAAAATTTAATTTAAATTAAACTAAATTAGTGAAATAACATATTTTTTTAAAAAGTACATGTTTTCTTACAAATAATTTTCATGAAGAGTAAGAATTAGAACAAAATATAGATATTACAGAAAAAGAAATTATTTGAATTGTTGAGCTTATAAAATCATTTTGGATGATAAACTGATGTTTTTTGCACACAACACATCAGTTTTTGTTTGTTTATTTGTTTTGCTTTGTTTTTTGGGGGGTATGATGGTTTGGTCTGATGTCGAGTTTTGACAAATCATCCTGCAGAGGAGGTGATAAAACCCAACTGGTTCACAGCCCCATACTGGCACTATTTTATAGGAACAGACACAACATTAGGTTGTCCAAAATGACTAAAACATATGCACATGCAAACACACACACACACACACACACTCCAACATACATACACACGAAGGTACTACACACACAGGCCTTAAACAGGCCAAGTGGGAATACTTCATAAGAGCAAAATTTCTTCTATTAGTATCTCTCAGGATACTAGCAGCCATTCATCAAAACCACCAAAATTTTTGCTAAGCTTAACTGCTACAGGTTTTTCTTGTTTCTCCTTCAACCATTTGCATTTTATTTTCTTGTACCAATTTATCCCCAACTAATAATCCTCTGTTATTTCCAGGGAATATACCTGACAACTTTGGTTTCTGTGGTTTTCTTCTTTATCCAGGGATCTATTAGATTAGGCAAACAAAAACCGAGTTGATCATGCAAAATGCAGATGTCATAGTGTCTGTGTTTGTGACAAAACATAAAAGACTTCACTTTCATAATAATTCTGTTCTGGGAATGATGAGAAAAGATGAGCAGTCTTGGAAGGGAGGGCTAATTTATATATAAAAAGGCACTGCCTAACAGAGCCAGGGTCAATAGTGTTATAAGTACTTTTAGTAAGAACACAAGTGATTTTGAAGACAGTACCCATGCTCATTCACTCTTAAATATGTTAAAATTCTACCATATGTTTATCAGCCCACAAAGCCATCCTTTACAGAAAGCTGGGGAAGTTGGCATTGTTAAATGAACACATATAACTTTACTCAGAATTACTAGTTTTGTAAGTGAGGTCAAATAAAGCAAACCAAGACATTGCCTTTCTGCTGCAGGGGAATGAGAGACCACCACTTAACTGAGCAGTTATCACATCTCCGACAGGGTAGTAGGTGATTGTGTGGGCTATCACAGTTAGTCCCCACAATATATTTATGATATGTGTCTTGCACCATCTTGGAGCTACAGAAATGAGGGAGATGCTGCAGGCTAAGTTTCTGTATACATTCCAGTTAGTAAATACTGCAGCTGGTATACAAACCCAGAGTTGTTTCATGGAGAACCTGTGCTCTCTGCCTTGCTTCTCGCTTTCTATTTTGTCTTTTTCTCCCCCATACAAGTCCTCTACTACTACTAGTATTTTTAATTGCTGTTATCTGCTGCCAAAAGTTGCACACTCTTCAGATAGCTATATTGACTCCTAACTCCAGAAAGCCTCATGTGAGTGTTCCAGCCATAGGCTCCACCAAAGTGTTCATCAGACAGCATTTATCTTTCACTTACTTTCATCTTCTTTTTTTTCCTTTTGCGATTACCATCGTTATTGCAACTCAGAATTTTAGTGAGGAAACTCCTCACTGGAAAGGCAGATATGCAAAGTACACTATAAGCCAGGTTTCAGTTTGAGAAAAGTACTCTAGTAATGCATAGGATTCATTTTGAAATGATCAAGACAAACCTCAGGATATTGTTATTTGCTTACACACACACACACACACACACACACACACACACAGGCTTATTAGACACCTAGGGACCTTGCTCTATGATTCATTTAATTTTTTTTTTTTTAGGTTGTTAAAAAAAGTTTTATTTTGTTTGGTGATGTTTCTGTCTTTGTTAAAAAAAATTCTACTTTGGTGGACTGATTTTTTTCCCTAGATGTCTTGATTTAACACAGTGACTTCTTGGAAGGTGTTGCTTCTTTAGTTTCTTCAGAGCTTTTGCATTTTGATTAGAATGCACTGTCTTAAGATTCAGTGACGGGGAAGCCAGATTAAAAAAAGATCTCATCACTGTTAGTAAGGCCTATTCAACCCTGTCAAGCATGACAGGGCATTTTTTTTTTTTTTTAACACATCCTGGTCCAGTTAAGACTTCAAATCAGAAAAAAGTGCTTGGCACAACAATTTAGCAGGAAAGAAAGCTATTTTAAAAGTCTTTTGGAAACATGTTTGTGAAACAGGAAAAAACATACAATTGAGTTGATAATAGCACTCCGTAAAGGTTAGGCTCACTAAAATGGCTTTGCCATCCTTTTTTTTCACAGGGAACGTGTTGTTCTTAAGCGACAGTTCTCACTTAAGCACAGCTTAATTCAGCAAGGAGCTCCTTCCTGTTCAACTTCTTTTGCATTGGAAAATCTATTTTTAAACTACAACCCAGACTTAGTCACAGGAGTAAATAATTAAAAATAAGCTGTGTTGGGTATGTGTAAAGTTACAGACGTTCATAAAGTGCATCATGGGACTGTGTCTAACAAATGCTTCAAGTTCCATACCCAGGTTTCCACTCATGAATTCCCCAAAGGATCTCAAGCTCCTTACAGGCCTGTCCTTTTACTATTGCTCCCACAGCTGTGCTGGCTTCTGTACCTATGCCTTTGTCTTTCTAGTCGCTTGTCCCTAGAAAGCTCTACCCTTTGTCCTCTGCCAACACACCTTACTTACTTTGATTTCCTTAAACAGTAATGTTTAGAAATATGCTCTAATTTAATTCAAATGCACATGGTTTGAAACACACTGCCTTTCTAGACAAAATGTCACCTTTTTAACTATAATTATCTTATATGATGATGAGAATGAAATTTCTATTTCAAGATCTTCCTTTGTTGATCTCCAAAACTATGATTTAAAAAAAAATACTCTTGGCCGATGTTTCTTCAGGATATCTTAACTGCACTCTAATGTTTCTCTACCATCTCTATTTCTTCTGCTGCATTCCCTGTATTAGTGACTGGAACCTATTGTGATACCCCTGATAGAGTTCCAGGAATCTATTTCGGTTTCTTACACTTGCTAAGTTCTCATGTCCTTCTAGATGATACTGTTTTTTAAATATTTCTATCTTAATTCAGGCTCCTATGGCAAAATACCATAGACTGGGTGGCTTAAACAACAAATATTTATTTCTCACAGTTCTAGAGGCTGGAATTTTTAGATCAGGTGTCAGTGTGTTTGGATTCTAAGGGAGGGCACTCTTTTGATTTATGTCTTCACATGGTCTTTCCGTGGAGGAGGCATTTAGAGAAAGAGTAATCTCCTGTCTCTTCCTCTGCTTATGAGGGTGTGATCCCATTACTTCATATAATCCCAATTACTTGCCAAAGGCCACACCTCCAAATTCCATCATATTTAATATTTCTAAAATGAAAATCTTATTATATCACTCTACCTCTTAAATTCCTTTACAATTATTATTCTTTTTTTGCCTCAGAGTTAGCAAATAAATGGAATACATGTCACTCCTTCTCAGGATGGTGCCCATACGAGATATCATTAATGCTTCAGGGAACTCCTTCTGTGAATGTAGACTATTTAACACTGCTCTTATAACAGTTCTAGCCACCACTACCAGTAAGTCAGAGTGAGTAATCAAAATAAAAATCTCTACCCTAGAGCACTAAACCAAAACTTTTCAATACAACAGAAGATACCATCTTTAATTTGCTTCCCCATTTTACTGGAAAGCCTCATCTCTATGCGTCTGCATCTTGAAAGCACTTGGAAACACTTTGTGGTGCTTCCAAATTCCACATAAGTGTCATATCTTCTATGCAAATCTCTTTCTCCCTCTCTCTCTCTCTCTCTCTCTCTCTCTCTCTCTCACCACACATACTCTCACATACTATTTCCTACTTTCTCCATGTAAAATGCATCCTTCCAGCTGATCAATTAAACACTAAAAATATTTCTTGACTAATAACACTTTATTATCCATATTTGTACACGTCTTCCTTACGTTGCATGGTTTTGACTATCTCTGAGAATAAAACTGTAGCATTTCTGGATCCCCAGAATATTTTGGAATATTTTAGGCTTTTGGAATATTTTAGGCTCTAAATCAATATATTTGAAGTGAATTAATAAATTAATGTATAAAAATGCTAAGATGGAATCGTGTTTAATAGTTGTGAGGAATTGAGAACTTACAGAGAAGCACATTTCAGTATATCAACATTTTATTTGCTTTTTATGAAAATAAGTTGATTTTTTTATGTGCGCCATTTACACACACATGATTTTTATTTTTTTCCTTTTGCCTTCCTTCCCTCCCTCCTTCTTTCCCTCCTTTTCCCTTTTTTTCCTCCTTTTTTCTTTCCTCAAGTTCTTTCTATCTTTCCTTCACTTTTCTTTCACCTTGGAATCGCTCCATAGAAGGGAGGTAGTTGGGGTGTAAAATTTCGATGGTATAATTTGAACCACATGTCCATGACCAACCAGACTAAATCAGAGGATTGTGCCAGACTGACCAGATTTCAATCAGTTCCTGTTGCAATGATCAGGAGGGAGCTCACTTGAACCAGACAGAATAGATTCCCTATAGGAAAAAGGCTCATTTATAATGAGGGAGAAACAAGATGTGCTAGACAGTGTGTTCCAGCAGAATGCCTGCACTTTCTAAATGCCGAGATGTGCTACTATGTGCCGTATATATCTTATTTCGAGAAAGATTGGAAAGGTTCATATACCAAGAATACCATAAGCTGAATCATGGGCTGCTATGCAAATTAAATTGAAATTCCAGCAGAATTATATATTTTCTGATTTTATTGGTGGAAGAAAACATGTTTTCACATAATATTTGACTTTTGACTTTGTGGAAGGGAAAGAGATATGAAGCTCATAGTCCAAAGAGCTGGAAAGATATGTTTTGTTTCTGTGCTTTTTGAGCAATTAATTCTTTCCATATTAGATCTCCTGGAGGGAGAGTGTTCCACTAAGTACAAAGCATATTTTTCAGGCTTCCTCCCACCTTTTACTAATTGGACTGAGATTTGGCTGTGTGCCTCTTTCAAATAAAAAGAGGGTGACAAAAATCACCGGAAAATGGCTAATTATGCCCACAATGGGAAAATTATTCCCATGAGTAAGTACTTCAGAATGTAAAGTGAAGTCCTGAACTTAATCACAAAATTTTCTCCCTCTAATAGTTATTCAACTGCTCAATCTGGAATGTTCATTAAATAAGCAAGTAGGCATAGAGTTAATGTATTTTTGTTGTTGTTCCAGTGCATGCTAGTAAAGGCTATGGTACACTGTAATCAATCTAAAATAACTTAAGTGAAACAACTCAGAAACAGAAAGTCAAATACCACATGTTCTCACAAATGAGAGCTAACTAACGTATTCACAAGAACGTACAGTATCGAATAATCAACTATGCAGAATGAAAAGCATGGAGAGAGTGAAGGATGAGAAATTACATAGGATACAATGTATATAATTCGGATGATAATTACACCGAAAAACCATATTGTACCATTATGCAGTAATCAATGTAACAAAACTGCATTTAACCCCTCAAATGTATATCCTTCTCAAAAAAATTAAAGTCTAATTTGGGAGGTTTTATATCTTGTTTTAAATAGTCTTAGCATGTTATATTCTGTAAGATGCCACTGTTTGATTACAATGTGTAAAAAAAAATTGCTACAGCTTGTCTATAAAGGCTGTTAGGAAATGTGCAGTTACATGAACTAGATTGACAATTTATCTGGGAATATACTCATCATTCACTTTATTTGATATTTTCATAACTACTTAAGTTAAAATAAAAAACAACCATATTACTTCTGTGGATAATAAAAAAAAAAATTCAAGATGTATATGACCACCACTTTGAAATGTGGTGTTAATTTTCCACTTATAATGCTATTGAAATTTTGGCAAATAAATAAAAACATGCATAAGCTTACTTATATTTATAAAAATTGTATTGTGATATAATAATAACAGCTAACATTTACTGAGTTCTAAGCAGTGTTATGTACATTCGCTCATTTTATTTTTATAGTATCTTTCTGGTTTTAGAACTCTTGTGCTAATTTTTACAGAAGTTGTTTAATTTGCTAGTGTGTGACTGAGTTGGGTTTTCAGATCAGGAAGTCTAACTTGTGTTTGTAATTGGTACAACTACTGCCTCTACTTGTAACTTGTATCATATGTTATCCTTCTATTATGCTAATTATTAAATATCAGTTGGATGCTACTCCCTTTATGTCAACATCTATCTGGATAAAAAAGGAAACTGTGTCATTAATCAATTAATCAACAATATTAACAATATATGTTTTCTTAGCATGTGAACTTCAATAATTATAATTAAATTTAGGTGTCTTGTCAAAAATAAAATAGTTTCTAGAAGTTTTTGTGACAGTTTTATTGACTTTAAAAATTGCTATTAAGTGTGTTTTTATATACTAGGCCATCCATAGGAATTTGGTGAATTAAATGTAATCATTTTTCTTATTATTTCATTGACTACCCTGTTGAGTTTATGCATTGTTGAATTATTTGTTAATGTGTCTTGTAGTTTCTGTTACTCTGTACTTTTAAATTTTTTAGCAAATCACTTTTTGTTAAATGCAAAGAAGATAGAAACCCAATGTAGACAACATTTGGGAAATGTTGGTTTCCAGTCCCAGGAGCATTAAGGCTATTCCAGTGATGAAGGTAATATGTTAGCTTGGGCTAGATGAACTGATCCGATTCCTTTCTGGGAAGTCTGGCAAGGGGACTAATGGAGAATATGTTTGCTTTTCTAATTTGTATTCTCTGCAATGGCGAGGACTAGACTTTTCCCGACTATACTTTCCCTATGTGGTTTTTCAAAAGTAAGAATAACTCTAAAAAGAGGGAGTATATGAAGAGGTGGAAGTAAGATAAATGATTTTTCAGGGGGTGGGGTGCTTCATATCTTTTTCCTGACTTCCCATTTAACAAAAGAAAAATTATCTAGCTAAATAGTTCACTTTTACAGTCTTAGATTCAAACTCAAATTCTGGGGTTTTTGGAAATTAAGAGACATAGGGAAAGTATTTTTGATTCACAAAAACAAACCAAGCCGAACCAAACCAAACCAACCAACTCACCAACCAATCAGCCAAACAGACAAAAAACAGTGCTAGGAGGGACTTGGTTTCAAGGGCATCTTGAGTGTAGGTTACTTTGATTAAAAACTATTTCTATGTACCAATCTTTTTTTTTCCTTTTATATAAATTTTGAGTCCTCCCCAAGTCTTAAATTCCTTTTTCCCTTATTACCTGTTTTATTAAGTGAGATACCTGGAGAGGTACAAAACGTGCAAAAATTTATTGAATGACAGAGGTGGGGCTGAGGCCCAGGACTACTAACTTTTAAATGTTGGTAAAATTAATACATCTTTCTAATCTCATAAACAAGTTCTTTGGATAGCGTTTAAAAGTAGTGAACTAAGCCATTAAAAACAGCGTAAGGTTACTGCTCTCCAACTTGACAAATATTTTTACTGAGGGAAGAAATCTTAACTTATATCTGACCTTTTTCCTCTTCCAAAGTGACAGGAGATGCTCAATAAACAGGGTAGGATGACTAATTGAATTTATAGACAAATTATTTCTTCATTTAAAATGCATTTCAGAGTGCTCACAAGTAAGACAATGCATGTGGTTTTTATTTAAACTTACTAGAATGACAAATATGAGTTGTCAAGCCAGTTACTAATGTAAGTTAAAAAAAATCAAACATGACATCATTACTAGCAAAAGGAATTAAGAAAAGAAACTGTGTGGGAAAAAGTATTAAATGTGTTTGATGAATACAAGCGGAATTCAATGAGAAAATTGGATGGTTAAGCAAAACAACTGAATAAGCAAAATAAAAATGTGTCCTGCACTTTTAAAATCTTAATTATGCAAGCAAATGAATCCCTTCTCTGAATCAGTGCAATATAGGGCAAAGAACCCAGAATTAAGCATCAGATAATCTGAGTTCTTAGCTTGAAGTCAGCTCCAAGCATCTTTGTGGCCTTGGCCACATCACTTAAATTTGCATACTAGATTTGCCGAGTTCATTCAGTCAATATTATTGCCATGACTAACAGAATTATAGAGTGATACAAATGATAGTAATAGCTGAAGTTCATTGTGTATATGTGTTATGAGGTATATGTATCATGCAATTTAATACTTAAAATAATCCTACAATATGAATTATAGCCGGGCACAGTGACTCATACCTATAACCCCAGCACTTTTTGAGGCCAAGGTGAGAGGATTGCTTGAGTCCAGGATTTCAAGACCAGCCTGTGCAACATAGCAAGACCTCATTTCTACAAAAAATAAAAAAAGTCTGCCAGACTTCCCAGAAAGGAATCGGATCAGTTCATCTAGCCCAAGCTAACATATTACCTTCATCACTGGAGGTAACATATTACCTTCAGCTACTTAGGAGGCTGAAGTGGAAGGATCTCCTGAGCACAGGAGGAGGTCAAGACTGCAGTCAGTTGTAATCACGCCACTGCACTCTAGCCTGGGCTACAGAATGAGACCCTGACTTAAAAAAAAAACAAAAAAACATGAATTATAATGCAAATTATAGGCAACAATAAAAATTATAGGCAATTTTAACTGGCATTATCTCATCTATAAGTCACATCAATCTTCTAAAAGATAACCACTGCTTGTATACACATTTTTAGGTCAGATAATTAGCTTAGTTTAAAGTATTTGAAGAACTGGAATTTAAAGCCATGCTTCTTTGACTTTAGTGTATGTTTTCTAACAAGTATGTGATAGAAAATGTGAACTTGGATTAAAGATCAAATTTGATACTCATTTTCAAATTCACTAAACCAAGCAGAAAAGAGTTGAATTGACTTTCTCAAAATGACACTTTAGGAACAGCTTGGAAGAAATAGAAATTTAGGAACAGCTTGGAATAAACATGACTAATAAATGGGACTGTCTTGTGCTATAATGGTTGTATTCTAAAGTTAGGAGGAATGACCAGCTAGTTGGGAAGCAGAAAGTTGCCACTTTGGTTTGAAGGAAAAGTGTGACTTTTGTTCCAGTAAAGATTTGTATTAGTTTTCTACACCAGTTGTAACAAATTACCACAAATTTAGTAGCTTAAAACAATAGTCATTTACTATCTCAGAGTTCTATAGGTCAAGTTCTAATTGGGAGCAGTGACTCATGCCAGAAATCCCAGCACTTTGGGAGATCCTGACAGGAGGAATGCTTGAGCCCAGGAGCTAGAGACGAGACTGGGCAGCATAGCAATACCTCAACTCCACAAAAAAATCATGGTGGCAGGAGCCTGTGTTCCCAGCTACTCCGGAGGCTGAAGTGGAAGTATTGACTGAGGCCAAGGGTGTGGCATGCCGTGATCATGTCACTGCACTCCAACCTGGGCAAAAGAGTAAGATTCTGACTATAAATACATACATACATACATACATAGCAAGATTCTGGGGGTTTGTCTAGTTTCTTTGTTTCAAGTGTTACAAGGTCAAAATCAAACTATTTGCAGAGCTGCATTCTCTGTTGAAAGTTCTGAGGGCTCACTGAGGTTGTTGGTTGAGACTGAGATTGTTTCCAGGCTCACTGAGGTTGTTGGCAAAATTGAATTCCTTGTGGGTGTAGGACTGAAGGCCATGTTTCCTAGCTGGTTGTCAAATGGGTTCACCCTGCCATCTTGAGGCCTTTTGCCATTCCTGGTTGAGATTGTTTCTAGACTCAATGAGGTTGTTGGCAAAATTGAATTCCTTGTGGGTGTAGGACCAAAGTCCATGTTTCCTTGCTGGTTGTCAGATGGATTCACCCTGCTATCTTGAGGACTCTTGCCATTCCTGGCATGTGGGCTCCTATGTCACAGAGTAAGCAACAATGAATCAGCTCTTCCTCTTGTTTCTTTTTGGTTGCTTTCTCTTCTGCCACATCTTTCTGATTGTCTCTTCATCCTTCCTGTTCTGCTTTTAAGAGTTCAAGGAATTCATCTAGGTTTATGCAAAAAATTCAAGATCATCTAGGATAATCTTTCTTTTTTAAGATGCATAAGCTGAATCATATCTGTAATCAGCAATTCTGGGGAATAGTGAATGGAAACGTTTGCATGTCTGTTATTCTGTCTACCATTATAACATTATTATTATTTATTTTTATTTTGTTGAGTTGGCACCTCACTCTGTTGCCCAGGCTGGAGTGCAGTGGCATGATCATAGCTTACTGCTGCCTTGACTTCCTGGGCTCAGGGAATCCTCCCACCTCAGCTTCCCAAGTAGCTGGAACTATAGGTGTGCACCACCATGCCCAACTTTTTTTTTTTTTTTATAGAAAAGATCTTGCTATGTTGCCCAGGATTGGTTGAAACTCCTGGGTTCAAGCAATCCCTCCACTTCGGCCTTGCTAAGTGCTGAGATTACAGGCATGAGCCATGGTGCCCAGTCTATTGCATTATTTTTTAAAGCTATTGAGTGAACAGGTACCACATTACTGATGTAGTATACACCAGTGTTCCTCAAAGTGTGAGTTCCCATGCTACCTGTGTCAGAATCACCATCAAAACTTGCTCAAAATGTTAGAATAGACAGGTCCCACCAAAGGCCCTCTGACTCAGGATCTTCGGGAGAACTGATTATTCTATCTATGCCACTATTTTTCAAACCTAGTTATATATTAGAATCATCAGGAAAATTTGAAAAAAATTCTCATCCCTGGCCACCAATCAAGATGAACTGGATCCCAATTGTTTGGATTGAAATCTAGGAAGTGGTCTTTTTATTTAATGACGTAGAAAATGATAATATGCTTAGAAGGTTAAGAATACCTAAAAACACGAGGTTTCTTCAACTTGATTAAATTCATTTTGTAAGTAATCTACTTAAAAATAACTTTCTGCATACCCTTTTTGCACAGTCCCTCTGATAGGGTTTGGAGCCACAGAGACAGATGTGCTGCCCACCCTGTTCTTACTGTGGTCACAACCTCATAGCACAAACAGACACATAAAGAAATAATTATAAGATTACATGATATGTTTAAGATAGTATTTGAATAACTTGCTCTGGGAGTTCTGAGACATTAATTGGGCGTGGGAACACTGCAGAATATTTTGCTTGATTTTTACTTGATAGTTCTTTTTAAAATAGTCTGGCCAGCACCTGGAGACAGATGAATACAAGTATATTCAGATTTCATCATAATCTAGTTAGGAGGATGTATTTTTTTGGTCCAAATTTAATAGGCCAAGAACTTACTTAGGTGTTCACTAAACGTACACATCCTAAATGCTTCTAACAATTCTGATTTAGAGAGTCTTGGCTGGAGTCTAGTCATTCTAATATTTTCAGCAAATTTTGGTGGTGATTCTGAAGCAGGTGGCCCACACTTTGAGGAACACTGGTTTATATATCAGTGATTTAGTATCTACTCACTCAATAGCGTAAAAATAATGCAAGATCAAACAACTTCACAAAAAGGATATATAATTTGAATTTCTTATTTCAGTAACAGATTTTTCTTTATATTTAGGTCATCATACTGCTTTATAGTTTAAAAGTGTGAGGGACATTCCTGACCAGATTGGGGTGGGGCATTAAACCTTATACTGGTGTTTCTTTCTCAAAGACCCTATTGGAAAGAAAGATAGTAACTTGTTATGACAATTCTAGCACAAAGACTTGGATTTTGCCAAAAATAAGCAGTAAGGAGAAAATAAAGGGTAACCAGCCTCTTGCACTTTGACATTTTTTTTTCTCAGTAACACAATCTATTCTATTTTAGATCGTGTAGCGAGATAGAATGAAGATTTTTCCTTTGCCATACAGGTGTGGAATATTGGCATTGGAGAAGAGTATTATCCTTGATTTGATTCAGGACAAATGTAGCTGCTGCTGCTGCTACTGATGAAGATGACAATGATGATGATTTTCTTCTTTAGTCTGGATCTCACTCTGTCACCCAGGCTGAAGTGTAGTGGTATGATCATGGCTCACCACAACCTTGACTTCTTGGGCACAGAGGATTCTTTTGCCTCAGCCTCTCTAGTATTTTGGACTACCGGCATGGGCCACCACACACAGCTACTTTTTTGATTTTTTTTCAGAGACAAGCTTTTGTTAAGTTGTCCAGGCTGCTCTTGAACTCCCAGGCACAAGGGATCCTCCTGCCTAGGCCTCCCAAAGTGCTGGGATTACAGGAGTGAGCCGCCTCACTCAGCCTAATGTAGCTTGTTGAATGTGCCATAAGTCAGGAAAAGCATGTTCTAGATAGGACACAACTCAGCTTTGCTCACACAAAGCTCCAGGTTACTTATAGCAAATTAGATATGTGTGTGGAATACTCTGTTAGCCAATGTTACAGTGCCTGGATAAATAAATTAAAAGAGAATATGACTTAAGGACTGTAGGGAATCTAAGATATTGCAGAAATAGAGAAACAGAAGATGAATTTTTTTTTCCTAAATCTTGGAATGCGCATACACTTTTAACATTAAAGTCAGATGATTTAACTTAAAATAAGAATTATTATAAAGAAACATAAATCAATGGAAAGTATGTATAGGAATAATAAGAATTTGAGAAAATAAGAAGTAAGTTTGCTAGACACTGGTAGGCATATATAAAACTTATGTTTTTCTGTTCTGGTAAGTTAGTATTTATTATGTCACATTGGTTTCTAACGTTTTTGTAGAATAAAACATGCCTTTATACTACAGTATGCCAAGAAGATTACCTTCTTAACACTTATGGACTTAGAAATGTAGGTTCATGAAATATTGTCTTATAGGGTAGATCTATGATGGTGTTAGGAATTAAAACCAGAATGGTAAGTTACATAAAGTCTTGAATGACTAGACAGCAATATTCCAAAAGTTATTTGAGATTTTAAGACATTGTTTATTTCTCAAAGTTCTTTCTGTGATGAAATAAATGATTATTTATTTTAATGTTGAAAATCTGTGGGGCATAAAGCATGGGGACTATTTAGAAATAAGTTTTTTTTATAACTCTACTTGAATAGGAAAGTGTTTCATTTCTTTTAATAAACCACTGTTTTAATTTTAAAAGAGAAACTTAAACATTACTTATAAAATCTATGACACTAGAAGCTATAAAAAGAAAATGTCAGTAATGACTACTAGTCCCATTGTGATTACAAATTTACTTAAGAGTGTATGTTAGAGTTTTCACAACCCTGAAGGATCTTTCCTACTAAAAAATGTATGTGAAAATTCACTGCAGAGTTAATCACTTAACTAGACTTCCTTTTTATTATTTACTTGGTCTTTTCCCAAAAATTGAATGAAAATTACTATATTCATGAAATAACATGCAGTTCAGTTGTCAGCAAATAATTTTGTAAGATCTAAAAGAGATTCAAAATTATTTGCTTAACAGCTTTGGTCAGTGAATATCAATTGTATTTTAGCAAATATATATTTGGAAGAAGCTAAACATAGAAGAAAGAACCACTTGCTGAAGCAGCCAATCAAAGGCAAAGAACCAATGAGCTAAGTCAAAGATAGGGTTAAACATACTTCCCTGAGAACCACCTTGCCATTACAACTACTGATATGAGACTCAATCTGATGTGAATTTCAGCTATATTTGCAATGGGTATTGTCCTCATGTCAAGGAATGATCCATGTATGATTTATCTAGGGTACTCTTGGTGAAAGGGGTAGTTTCTTCATTACATATTACTCACCACATGTGTCTGCTGGCAGGGAAACTTTGATAGGATTTTTGTAAAGTAGATGACTCAAGTAAATGTGACTACCAAATACATTAGGTGTTGCTGATCTTGTGGATGGTACAGATGTCCATTATGTGTTTGAATAACTGAAACCCAAACTTACTGCTCCATTCTTGACAAACCCAGGTGTCACAGATCTGCCCCCTTTCTTAGGAATGCCATAGGTGCACACAGTTAAAAAAAAAATCTCTCTACTGCACATTTTCCAGATCACTAGCGAATAGGGTGAAGACGTAAAGCTATAAAAATTAAATATTTGCAGTGATAAATCTTGTGAGTTGACTAAAGTCCTCTTTAATTATTGGTGCCAGGATGATTTGGTGACCGCTAAGAGATATTTCACTAAGATACTTTTTGGAACTCTGATTTTGAAGTCTACTAAATAAGCAGCAAAAATAACAGGAGTGTTAGGTGAAATGTTCTTCAAATATGATGTATTTGGGAAAACGCCAAACATGGTTTTTTGAAGCACTTATCCCCTCAATGTTGTGAAAGCAGGTACATATTAAAGGTAATTTAATCCTGACTCATGTGTAAACCATCAAATCATTGATTTTAAAACCTATCTGATTTTCAAATAGAATATTTATTTTCACTCTTATTTGCATATGTGTGTATATATATATATGTGTATATATATATATATAATATGAGCTACGAATGTTTTGAATATGGGCTATTGATGTCTTACGTTTGGCCTAACCTTTATGTGCACCAAATTCGTACAGTAAACTACTGTTTATCAACATCCAAACAATCACAAACTCCAAAACTGAATCATTTACAGGATTCTTCTTTTGTAAGAAAGTAGACATGCTGATATAAAAACCTCCTCCTCCAATTTTCATTGTCAGTATAGATTCAAACACTATCTAAAACTTTCTAATACAAGAAATGACAATTAATAGTTATGATCTGTGTTCTTGGTTGCCACTTTAAGATTCTAAGATACTTTACTGGTTTTTTAATTCATTTATTCATTTATATTTTGATAAATGTTTATTAACTTCCAGTAACAAAGAACACCAATTTAAATTGGATATGGTTTCTGACATTGAGAAACCATATTAGCAAGGGAAATAGGGGTGTGTGTGTGTGTGTGTGTGTGTGTGTGTGTGTGTGTGTGTGTGAATAACACATTCTAATAAATGATTAGATAAAGACAGTTATTCAAAGAATGATTCAATTATAGTAATTCAAAAGACATATTCTGTTTCTTTAAAATTGACTCAAAATCCTGTTTGCTAATTTGTTTGTTTTTTGAGTTGAGGCTTTACTCTGTCACCCAGGTTAGAGGTAGCATGATCATGACTCACTGCAGCCTCGGCCTCCTAGGCTCAAGCAATCCTTCTGCCTCACCATCCCAAGTAACGGGGACTACAGAAGCACACCATCACATCTGCTAATTTTTATTTTTTAAAAATTGTAGAGATGAAGTCTCACTATGATGCCTAGGTTGGTCTTGAACTCCTGGGTTCAAGCGATTCCTAACTTGGCCTCCCAGAGTGCTGGGATAACAGCTGTGAGCCACAACAGCCAGCCTAAAATTAACTCAAATAGAATATTCAGTTATATCACCTAGTGTCCCAACCATTCTGAACAAATGAAAACTGATGTAAATTTTTTCATATAATGGAAAACAATAAATATTTGTAACAAAATTATAACCTGATATTAACATAAAATATATCTGCAAAAAGTTGCTATGCTTAATTGTTAAGAATATTTTCTTTTCAGCACGTTTGAGTTCCTTGTAGATCCAAGATGTTAAGCCTTTGTCGGACCTGGAGTTGGCAAATACTTTTTCTCAATCTGTAGGCTGTCTCCCTGCTCTCTTGATGGTTTCTTTGGCATTTTCTTACATTTTTCTACTCAGAGTACACTATCCAAAGCAGAATGGTGATATGCAGGAGAAACATGGGCACAACACTGTGTGCCAGTGCACCACGGTATGAATATGAAATGGAAAATCAATTAGGTAAAGAAATTCAGGAAACTGAGGGACAAATGGTCAAGATAGTGATTTACCCCTCCGTGTCAGCACACAAAGGAAGGTCAAAGTGAAAAACAAGGCAGCAGCTAACGTCAGCCCTCAGAAGTTGAAAGTGAGTAGAGTCAGCCAAGCCAAGCAGGGGAGAGGGATACACATCTCTAGGGATTTAAGTTCAGAGCCCGGGGCTAGCCAACCCTGAGAATGTTCCAGAATCAGAGAAACATTGTGGAATTCCTGAAGCCAGTTAGGGTATTGCAGATAGAAACAGAAAGGACTAATTTGGGGAACTATATTCTACTGGGGTTTCCAGGAAGTCGAGGATGGAAAGTCAATGACTTATGAAGACCTTCATCTTCACGTCTTGGGGGTCTTTTTAAAAATTTGGCTTCAAAGGGATAGTACACAGAAAGAATCCAACATTCAACAAATCTGTGTATTTTCCTTGCTCCTAGGAAAGTACGGATGACTCTTTGTTCCCCCAAACTTAAAGATATTACTTTTCTTCTTTTTAAAATCAAGGAAATTAATCCCAGGCTAAAAAAAAAAAAAAAAAAAATCACACACACACACACACACACACACACACATAAATTTGAGAAAGAAAGGAAAATGAAATAATTCAAAAACAGGACTGGCTGCCCAGACGAAATAAGCTGGATGGTCATTAAGCAATTTGCTCCAGAGACTGTTCAGACATTGCCATTAACACAGAAATATAGGACACTAGCATTGTTCATATCAGATGTTCTTGACAAATGAAGGGATTGGGAAAGTGAGTAAGAAAAAAAAAGCTGATGTATGATAAAGATCTCATAGAACCAGAGAGAAATACAAATAAGAAAAAACTCTGCCCTTTAAAAGAACAACATATGGAAAACATATAAATATTTATGTGATACTCATGTTTTCTTTAAAAATAATTAGTTTCAGAGTACCAGGGGAATATTTTTAGACCACACTCTAAGGAAGACATATATTTTGAGATAATAACATGTGGAGGTAAATTAGCTTTCAGGAATGTTTCCATCTTTCAGGAATTGTGGTAAACACTGAGCCACCAATATCAATAATAAATTTGCTTCATTCAGTATAATAGTCTTCAAAACATAGACCTGTATTTATAGATTAAGATTAAATTAGAGAGAGACTTGGGTAACTGTTAACCCGTCATGACCTCTCTCTCCTGAAAATGAAATAAATCTAACAGGCATTTCTTTTAACTAATCTCCTGAGAGAGAGTTTACATTAGTGTTTTCAGAGATTGTTAAACTAGAACAAAAGTTAGCTATTTGTTTCTGGTTTACTTTGCTTTAATATTTTAACGGCACTATAAATTTTGGAACTAATTAACATAACAAAAAGTTCCAACCAGTTTTCTAAAATACTTGAGAACATTTTAATCATGTTTTAAAACATGCCCAATTTACATCAGAATAACTCAAAATTGACAGTAACACCACCTTCTATCCAGAATCACTTCTGGCTAAGAGAGTAAAAGTAACAGGATTTACTTCTGAAACAGCCTGTTTTGTCTGCTGTTACAAAATGCCTTACAATGGGTAATTTATAAACAACAGAAATTTATTGCTAATAGTTCTGGAAAGTCTAAGATCAAGGTTCCAGCAGATTTGGTATCTAGTGAAAGCCTGTTCCTAAAGGCACTAATTCCACTCATGAGGGCTCTGCCTCATGACCTAATCACCTCTCAGAAGGCCCCCACCTCTTAATATTATCACACTGGAGATGAAGTTTTAACATAAACACTTTGAATGGACACAAACATTTAGATCATAGTACAACCAGAAACAAACACGAATGGGCAAAATATATGAAGTAACAGTTTTCAAGACACTGGATGTCAGACAACAGTGATCCATGAAAGGTGGTAGACAAGCCATGGTCAGGGAGGAGGAACACGGACAGAGTCTGGAAGCCTTATTGAGCTGAAGAGGTGGAGTTGAGAGTCCAGGAAGACCAAGGCAGCTAGAGTCCACAGGACAGCATACTGGAGAGGAGAGAGAGAGGGAGGAAAGGAGAAAGAAGAGCAGGAGAGAGAGAAAGAGCTCAGCAGCAGATCTAACCTAATTTTTAAAAGTCGGAATGATTATATTCATATTAGAAAAAGTAGATTTCAAGAATATTAACAGTGATCAAAAAATCATTTCTTAATGATAAAGAGATTCATTAATCAAGAGGACACAGCAATTCTAAACATTAATGCATCGAATAAAATAGCTTCAAAATACATGAAGGAAAAATTGACAAAGTTACAAGGAGAAATAGATACATTTATAATTATAGTAAGAGATCTTGATACTATTCTTCATTATTAGTAAAATAAGCAGAGAGAAAACCAGTTAGGATATAGAAAATTTGAACAACACTACAACCCAGTTTGCCCTAATTGCCATCTATGGAACACTCCAGCTAACAATACAGACTAAACATTTTTCTCAAGTATTTGTGGGACATTTCCAAGATAAACCATATTCTGTACCATAAAGTGTCTCAATACATTTAAAAGTATTCAAGTAATATAAAATATGCTGTCTGTCAACAATTAAATTAAATTAGAAGCCAATAACAAAAGATGTTTGAAAAATAGTGAGATAACTGAAAATTAACTATACCCGTATCTATTAAATAATTATTTTTTAAAAAAATCATCCCACAAATAAAGCTTCAGACTCATAGTTTTCTTTAAGAATTCTACCAAATTCTTAAGAAATAAATGATACCAATTCTACCCAAAAATCATTTAGAAAAGGAGAGACTATACCCCAAGTAATTTTATGGTAGCGTGCCTGTAGTTTCGGCTACTTGGGAGACTGAGGCAGAAGGATCACTGGATCCCAGCAGGTCGACACTAAGGTAGCCGTGAGTGTGCCACTGCACTCCAACCTGGTCAACGTAGTGAGACTCCAACTCAAACAAACAAACAAACAAAAACACATACATGACAACAGATGCTGGTGAGGAAGTGGAGGAAAAAAAACACTTCTACACTGCTAGTGGGAATGCAAACTAGGGCAACCTCTTTGGAAAACAGTGTGGTGATTTCTAAAAGAACTAGACATTGATCTTCCATATGACCCAGCAATCCCCCTCCTAGGAATATACCAGGAAGAACTCAAATCATTCTACAAAAAAGATATCTGCACACATGTGTTTATTGCAGCACTAGTCACAATAGCAAAAACATGGAACCAACCTTGCTGTCCATTGAAACTAGACTGGATTAAAAAAATGTGGCACATATACACAATGGAATATTATGCAGTCAAAAAATAAAAAGGACAAACATATGGACTTTGGAGCAACTTGGATGGATTTAGAGTCTATCATACTCAGTGATCTCTCACAGAAACAAAGAACAGAGTACCACATGTTCTCACTCATAAGTGGACCCTGAACATTTACCATAATGCTATAAGAAAGGGATTGGCAGTAGCAGGATACTGCTGGGGTGTGGAGGGAAGCACAACATCAATAAGGGGTACCTGATCTCAAACCAGGCAAAGTAGGGACCAAAAGAGGGCCCAAACTTTGCCTGTACAATGACTATTTGTATACCTAATCATGAATTATACCCCACATCTTTTAAATAAATAAAACCTCTCATCTTTTAAATAAATAAATACAGTCATCTCAATAAACATGGAAAAAGAACTTGACAAAAATCCAATATCCATTACTGATTAAAAAAAAAAAAAAGAAAGAAAACTTTCAGTAAACCAGAAATAGAAAAGACATTTCTCAACCTGATAAAGGACATTTATGAGAAACCTATAGCTGATACTGTCCTTCAATACATGTATAGAAAATTAATGAGGTCTATGTGAGCAATGGTGCCTGGGGTCTTTGAGAAAGTAGAGCTGAGGTCAATTGCCTGATTTGGTCTTGTCCCTACTAAACTTTTTAGTTCCTAGATTAGGGATTTCTGAAATGCTTTATCTGGTGTAGCTGGCACTTCCTGTCTTTTGTCTGCACCACCCTTAACTGGGGTACCTGCCGCTGTCTCTCATCAGGCTAAGTGTCTAGGGATTTGGCTTTAGAGGCAACACAGGCATAGAGCTTCTTGGGATTCCTTTTATCAACTATTTTCTAAATGATCAGTAAGCGTGCATTCTAATTTTTGTTGTCATGCATGACTTGGGATACAGTCATGCTGAACCATATAAACTCTTCATCTAAATTATTGCAAGAATCGGTTTGGCTGTTTTCCTAAGTAATCTCACCAGCATTCTGTATGTGGGCTCTTGAATCGTCACTCCTAAATTTCTGAGCTCATGTGAGCTTTTTGATAATAGTAGTCATAATTCTGAATTGAATATAGATGCTTTCATCTTCAAAGTGCTTGGCAAACATGAACTAATTAGACTTCAGATCCTCCTCTTGAGGCCTTCAAGCAAATATCATCTCCCCCTTTAAAAAATAAGGGGTAAAGAAAAAAAACTCAAAGCTTTTAACTTATTAATTAGGCAAGAGACTGAGGGAATCAAACCTAGAACCTGCTCCAGTCACATGGGCTTGGGCGACATACCTCTACCAGAACACTTTCCTGGAATCATGAATCTAACTCTTCTTTTGCAAGGCATGTACATTTAGAATGCACTTACTTTAAAGTCATAGGATTTGTTTTTATGAGTTATTGAAGCTTTGCACTAAATATTCCCTTCTACCTAAAGAATTAATCCCCAGATCTTGAGTCACACTTAAATGGTATTAACCTCATATTTTAAAGAGACTTCTCCTAAAACACGAATACATATGCAAAGGCCACAATTATGTTAGTGAAAAGCAGCAGAAAAAAACTAATAGTGCCTACAAATGGCCAGCTGTGTGTCCCCCTCAGCCCTTTGGACTCAGATCATCCACACAATGAGAAATGGACTATCTGAGCACTTGATTAGACTCTGCCAAAGTTCCCTCTATTTGTTAAGCCTAGATTTAATATTCCCCTACCTTTAAATTAACTCACCCTAATAATTTGGAATGTTCTTCTCTTTTGCTACCTCCCTTATGAAGCAATCTGAAAATCACAAGTGAAAAGCTAATATTACTACTGTCCTTGTGTAAAAGTCCATAAATGATACTTCATTATCAACAAAGAATATTTGTTAACCAGTTCAGTCATGAGCTTGCTATAACTGGGAAGGGAATCTAATAATTTCTTGTATTTACTTGGTTACTTTTATGAATGTGGCAACAATTATGCACCAGATTATTGAGAATAAAGCATGTGGAACAGAGGCAACCACTGATTCATGCAAATAGCAGTAAGCGTTTGTCTGAATCTGGCCTTGAATGTACTTGGTGGCTTCCTTCCCCGCTAGCAGCAAATTTCAATGCTTGTAACAAATGACCTTTACTGGCAACATTCTAATAAAGGCAGCCCATTTTGTTCTATGTAGCCAGATCCAAGTCTTACTTAAAATAGGCCACCTTTTCTGGGAGCATTTATCCCACTATTTCAAAGTGCTTGGTAAATATTAGAGAACGTTCTCAACGGTTTTAGAAGACATCAGGACAATGGTTAAGAATAAAGTTGTTAAGAGAATGACTCAAATCGCCTACCAAGGTCAGACTAATTAGCCAATCAGAGGTATGCCTGGTGCTTGTTGATTTACATATTCAATAAATTATGCCCACACAGTTCAGTCCAGGGATAACTCCTGCCCTCCTAGAGTTAACAGCCTCGTGAGCATATGAGACAGCCGAGTAACCAAGCAATCACAAACAGCATGAAAATCCCTGTTAGAATAGAGAATGCTGTTGCAACACAGGAGAGTCACCCAATTCTGAATTGGGGCATCAGGGAAGGCATGGGACAGTAAGTGCCTTGTAAACTGAGATCTGAAAGGCAGTAGGGGTTAGTGAGCTGGATGGAGAGGCAGGGGAGAGGCCAAGGGAGTGGCATGCGTAAAAGCTTGGGAGCAAGTGAGAATGTGAAGTGATGGAGTGGGAGTGAGAATTTCACTCTAACAGAGCCAGGATAGGAAAAATGGAAGCAGTAGATACGTCTGAGAATATACTAGGACAAGGCTTTGCTGGTTTATAAGCCATGGTGAGGACTTCAAACTCTTTTTTTTTTGAGAAAGCAGGATTATTGAGAGGACAGAAAAGCTCCCACAGTGGGAGGGGACCCAAAGGGGTTGCCCCACTTCAAACTCTTTTTTGAGCATAATGGGGAAAACATTAAAGGATTTAAGTGATAGTATATCAAGCCTGGTTTTATATTTTAAAAAATACCACTTGTAGAGCAGAGCAGAGAAAGAAATGATAGGTAGAGGTCACTCGGGAGGCTATTATTGTAATCCAGACAGGCTATGGTGGTGCCTGGATCAGGAAAGCAGCAATGGGGATGGAGAAAGCAAGGGGATAGGCTGATAGAAGACACAAGAGTTAGGACTTCCAGACTGTTGCATGTAGCAGGTGAAGAAGGGTGAGGGGTCAGGGTAGGGTCCCAGTTGCCAGCTGGTTGATGTTGGTATCATTTATTGATACTAGGAACATAAGAGTAGAGGGGAGTGGGGGATGAGGATGAGAAATGGCGATTCCATTTGTAGTTTAATTTTAAACTAACTATTGGAGGTAGTCAACAGAAAGCTGGATATGTTGGTCTGGACTCTAGGATTGGGGATGTAGATTTGAGCATCGTTACCATATAGATAGTAGATGAAACAAGGGAATTGCTTGGGGAGAGTGTGTAGACAAAGAAATGAGAGTCCTGGAGAAAACCCCTGAAGAACATCATCATGTAAGGGGCAAAGAGGAGTCTGCAAGGAAGACCAGCTAGATGATGGCATCCCAATTCCTACTCAGAGAGAAATAGAGACCACAAGATGGGCATTTTACCAACCAGGAAGTAAGAAAACCAAGAGAGAAAAATATCACAGCAGACAAGGCAACTCTACTTCAAGAAGGAGAAGAGGAAGTTAGTAAATAAGAAACTGAAGTGCAAGAACTGGATTTAGGAACAAGGTTGTTGGTGCCTCTGGTGAGGACATTTCATTTTAGTGGAATGGTTATACAAGAACCACTCACATCTGTGAGATAAAGAGAGAAAATATAGACAATATGTGTAGACTACTTCTGAGAAATTGGGAAGAAGGAGAGGAACAGACTAACAGCTGAAAGACGAGGAGGGTAAGAGGATGTGAGAGAACTAAGCATGTTTAACTGCCTAGAGGAGGAGGCAGGAGAGAGTGAGAAGAAAATTACAGGATGGAAAGCATATCATTTATGGAACAAGCGGGCTTGTAGCACCAGTACTTGTAATTTTAGAGGTCCTACCAGACCTCAAATTATACATTAAAATGCAAACCCAGCTCACATTAACTACATATTTTGTAACAAAAAAATTGAAAGGATTTTTGTGATTTTGTTTTCAAAATTAGTTGGCTATAGGTAATTCTCTTAACTTTTAATTCAATGTGGTTTATTGGCAATCAATGCTCACACTTGAGAATTTAAGAAACTGAGAACATCCAAATTCACTGTTTTCAAATGTAATTAAATGTTCATAAACACTAAGTTTACAATGCTGACATAATATTACATTATACATATTCTATTCTTTATTACATTTAATTTTAATTATTCATATTTTCAATTTAATATATTTTTTTCTGGATGCCAAAATGTCTGTAGGTACCTGAATAGTTCACAAGTTCCAGGCAGTTTACTGCTGCTTACTGCTTACTGGCAGAAATGATCTAAAGGAAGGAACAAGGTTCCTGGGATGGTAGCAGGTGATGGGGTAGGGAGTAGAGAGAATGGACTAGTCTTCAGAAGACTCTCTTTATATAGGAGAAAGGGACAAAGGAGCAGGCGAAGAGACAAGTTGATAAAATGCCCATCTTGTGGTCTCTATTTTCTCTGAGTAGGAGTTGAGATGCCGTTGCCTCTTTGTGTATGTGTGTAGTATGTATGTGTAGCATGTATATGTGTATAGTGGGTGTATGTGTGTAATGTGTATGTGAATTTGTATGTGTCTAGTATGTGTATGCAAATGTACGTGTGTGTATATATGTGTGTGTATATAGTGTGTATGTCTTCTTGGGAAGGTAGGGCATTGATACACTTTCTGAAAACTCTCTAGAAGCCAAGATCTTGAAAATTTGCTCTGTTGATGGTGTTCAGAACTGGTTGGTTCTTCCATGTTCTCCTTCCATCTGGGCACCCTTCCATCCCCGCATGGCTGGGATATGAATGAAAATGCGGAAGTGCTGCACCTCTCCATGTGAATTCTAAGAGATTGCTCACTTACCTCATTTTCTCCTCAAAGCAGCACTCCTTTCCCTGTTCCCTCATGTTAGGCACAAGGGGCTGATCAGGGCACTCCTATTCACCTTTGTAACAACTGTACTCCACTCTCCTTTAAAGTCTTCTTTAAAAGAAAGAGGGTTAACCCATGTGAATGGGTTAATATCACTTTTAAATATGAATTTTAATGCCTACTTTTTTCCCTTCCCTTTTTTGTTGTAAAAATATAACTTTTGGCCTGGCTCAGTGGCTCAGCCTATAATCACAGCACTTTGGGAGGCTGAGGCAAGTGGATTGCCTAAGCCTGTGGGTTCAAGACCAGCTGGAGCAACTTGGAGAGACCTCATCTCCACAAAAAATCAAAAATTAACCGGGCGTGATACCATGCACTGTAGTTCTGGCTAAAACTTGGAAGGCTGAGATGGAAGGATCGCCAGAGCCCAGCAGGTCAATGCTGGGGTGGCTGTGAGTGTGCCACTGCACTCTAGACTGGGCGATGGAGTGCTATATAACTTTTTTCTAAAGAACAATTACAAAATGCAGATAAAAATTGTAAAATACCACCATTGATACATCAATCATGTTAGTATGTTGTGTTTTCTTAACAAAAAAAAGGAATCTCATGACAGAAGCAATTTTATAACTTGCTATTTCATATCAAGTAAAATACTGTGAAGATCAATAACCATACTTTCACTACAAAATGTTTTATAGTTACAGTGTACTTCATCATTTAATCATTTCTCTGTTGCTAGATATTTGTGTCCAAATTTCAGCATAATAATTGTGTTGATTGTATTTAAATTTGTGTATGCATTATTGAGTACACTTACTGAAAATAAACTTTTAGTAATTACCATGGTTTGAATGTGTCCCCCAAAGTTCACGTGTTGGACACTACTTAATCCCTAATGCAACAGTGTTGAGAGGTAAGACCGTTAAGAGGCAGAACCCATGTGAATGGGTTAATATCATCATTGTGGGAGTGAGTTTGTAATCTCAAGAGTGAATGTGTTATAAAAGCTCCCTCTTGCTTGCTCACCCTCTCTTACCCTTCCACCTCTGGATGAGATGATGCAGTCAGAGGCCCTTGCCAGATGCACACTCTTTGATCCTGGACTTACCAGCCTCCAGAGTTATAAGAAATAAAACTCGGTTTGTTTGTTTGTTTTTATAAATTATGCAGTTTGTTGTGGCAGTGCAAAATAAACTAAGACAGTAGTGGCTGCTAGTTGACTTTGGACTTTTTAAGGCTTTTGATTCATATTCATTTTTTTCTAGAAAGCAAACAAAATTTTTTAAAGATGGAGCATAGCTTGGTCATCATTATTCATCCAATTCAATCCATGCTGATTATAAACTTAAATTAGCTGTAGTTTTTACTTGGACTTGCCTTATGGAAATTCAACTGAAATGCATAAACATAAAATTCAAGGATATGGGGAGAGGGTGGACTGGTGCTTAATTTATTATCAATATAGATTAGCAATGACTGGGCAATCTTGGTTATCCTCCTCCCCAGAGAACATATAACTTTTGGCCTGGCTCAGTGGCTCAGCCTATAATCACAGCACTTTGGGAGGCTGAGGTGAGTGGATTGCCTGAGCCTGCGGGTTCAAGAGCCGCCCGGGCAACTTGGCGAGACTTCATCTCTACAATAAATCAAAAAAGTTAGCCGGGCGTGGTAGCGCGCGCCTGTAGTTCCAGCTACTTGGAAGACTGAGGCGGAAGGATCACCGGAGCCCAGCAAGTCGAGGCTGCGGTGGCCGGGAGCGGCCACTGCACTCCATTCTGGGTGACAGAGTGAGACTCCAACTCAAAACAACAACAACAACAACAACAACAAAAACAAATCAAACACTTTTCTTTGCAAAAAATTAGGGAAAGACACACAGATTGCATTTATATTTCAAAGCCTGTGTGTGTGTGTGTGTGTGTGTGTGTGTGTGTGTGTGTATGTGTGTTTAAGTGGTGAATTTGGCATAAGAACCCATGTATCTCAGCCCTTGGTGACAGCTATATAGGGCAGCTGAGAATGGACCTCATCCACACTTAGTATCCACATGACACCAGGTTGCTTTGTCCTGGCAGGTGCAACATAAATACATCTCATACTGTGAAGCATCTCCCCAGGTGACAAATTCTTGCTAATCAGCAACAAATTCCAACTCCTTCTGACTGTCACCCAATTCTTTCTTTCTTTCTCTCTCTCTCCCTCTCTCTCTCTCTCTCTCTCTCTCTCTCTCCATATATATACATTCAATTCAGCAACCAAAGACCTCTTTATCTTGAGTGTTTGGTGCCTCAGATGTGGGTTATGGGAGTGGGAGTATATTTTAGTCCATTTTGCATTGCTATAAAGGAATATCTGAGGCTGGGTAATTTATGAAGAAAAGAGGCTTATTTGGCTTACGGTTCTGCAGACTGCATAAGAAGCATGATGCCAACATCTGTTTCTGGTGTGACTTCAGGAAGCTTCCACTTATGGCAGAAAGTGAGGAGAAGCAGGCCTGTCACATAGCAAGAGAGGGAGTTTTTAAACATCCAGCTCTCACGTGAACTAATGGAGTGAGAACTCACTTATTACTAAGGAAGGGCACCATCAAGCTGTTCATGTGGGATCTGCCCCCCCATGAATGATCCAAACAC
>CAUYQG010050909.1:0-11650 GCA_963574415.1 Tarsius wallacei | reverse complement strand
TTTTTGTTACATATTTTTGCTCATCTTGTCATTATTTATCTATATTTAATTATGTAGATTACAACATTTATTCCCTAATAATATTCTTTATTTTTTACCTTATTTTAAGATACTAGAGCCTCTATCTTGTGTGCTCTATTTTTTTTTTTTTTTTTTTTTTGAGTTGGAGTCTCACTCCGTCACCCAGGCTGAGTGCAATGGCACACTCACAGCTACCTCAGCATCAACCTGCTGGGCTCAGGCGACCCTTCTACGGCAGCCTTCCAAGTAATGGGAACTACAAGCGTGCACTATGACACACTAATTTTTTGATTTGTTGTAGAGATAAGGTCTTGCCAAGTTGCCCAGGTTGTTCACGAACCCGTAGGCTCAGGCAATCCTCTTACCTCAGCCTCCCAAAGTGCTGGGATTACAGGCCATCATGCCCGGCCTTTATTTTTGTCTTTAGTATATTATGTTGTCTCTTCTCTATCTGTTGCTTTTTCTTCTATTTACTATCTTACCTTCATTTTCTTGATTATTTCCAGCCCTTTGTTTATGTGCTCTGTACTTTCAGTTAAATCTTCCATTTAATGAGAAACATCTTCTCCTTTGTTCTGTTTCAAAGTTGTCTATTAATTCACCAATAATAGATTAGTTTTAAAGGAATATACAGTATTTTATATAAATGATAGGACAAGTTCTTTTCCATAGCTCAGCTTCAATTTCTCAATATTTTAAAATTTTTAATTCATTTTTTTACATGAGTTTAAAACATTATCTACAACCACTGAGACCACAGAGATTTTGGTTGGGATTATATTGAATCTAAGAATCAATTATGAAAAGAATGGACACATCTTTATTTATTCCATGTATTGTCATTTAAAGGAATTTTATCCAATATAATACACAGATTGACAAAAAGATTAAGTGAATTATAAATAATCCATTAAATGTAATTCTGTTTTGCCAGTAAAAATGATCTCTTAGCAGTTTAATAATATATGAAATTGCTCATAATATTTTGAGAAAGTAGATTATAAAGACATTTGATAAAACCTTATGATCTATATCATGAAATAAAAATGTATGCATTCATATGAGCATAATGAAAAAAATAATTGCAGACTCTAAATGACATATATTTTGTTATTTTTATTAGTATTCAAAATTTCCAATATTATTATAATATTAAAAAATCTCAAAAAATTTAAAGAATATACTTACTATATCTCTACACTCCAAATATAATAAATATTTCTATCAAATCAATTCATATGTTTATTTTTTAGAAAAGAATTATACCCAGCAAATTATTTTGTGGATATTGACAAACTGATTTTACAGTTTGTATAAAGAGGCAAAAGTCATAGAATAGCCAAATTAATATTGAATTAGAAGAATAAAGTTGGAGAATGATACTACCCAACTTCAATGCATACCCTAAAGTTACAGTAATCAAGATAGTATGGTATTGGTAAAAGAACAGACAATTAGATAAATGGAACAGAATAGAAAGCCCAAACTGAAATCATATAAATACAGTAAACTGATCTTTGACAAAGAATAAAAGGCAATACAATGGAGAAAATAGAGTTTGTTAACAAACGGTGCTAGTACAATTTGTTATCCACAAGCAAAAATATGAATCTAGACCTTTTACATTTCAGAAAAATTAATGTAAAAAGGATTACAGACTTAACAAAAGTATACAACTCCTAGAAGTTTACATAGAAAAAAACTAAATGACTTTAGATTTGTTGACAACATTTTAGTTACCACATCAAAGATTTGATACATAAAAGAAAGAATTGATGAGCTGGACTTCATTAAAATTAATAATTTATCTTCTATAAAAGACACTATCAGGAGAATGAAAAGACAAATCACAGACTGAAGAAAAATATTTGCAAAAGACATATCTGATAATACATAAAGACTCTTTTTTTTACTTTTCTTTTTTTTTTTTTTTTCCGGAGTTGAAGTCTCAATCTGTTTCCCAGGCTGAAGTGCAGTGGCATGCTCCCGGCCACTGTAGATTTGACCTTCTGGGCTCAGGAGATCCTTCCACCTCAGTCTTCCAAGTAGCTGGAACTACAGGTACACACCACAATGCCCAGTTAATTTTTTAATTTATTGTAGAGATGAGGTCTTGCAAAGTTGCCCAGGCTAGTCTCCAACCCCTGGACTCAGGCAATCCTCTCACTTTTGCTTCCCAAAGTGCTGGGATTACAGGCATGAGCCACTGCGCCTGGCTATAAAGAACACTTAAAACTCAACAATAAGCATACAAACTACCAAATTAAAAATATGCAAGAGACTTCTCTCACAAAAGAAGATATACAGATGGCAAATATGCATGTGAAAACATGCTCCACATCATACGTCATCAGGAATATGCAAATTAAAACAACAATGAAATACCACTCCATACCTATTAGAATGACCAAGAACCAGAACATTAACAACACCAAAAGCTGGCAAGGATGTGGAGGAACAGAAATTCTCATTTATTGCTGGTGGAATGCCTAATGCTATAATAATTGTGGGATACAGTTTAGCAATTTCTTATAAAACAAAACATTCATTTTATCATGTAATCAAACAATGGTGCTCCTTAGTAATTACCCAAAGGAGTTGAGAACAATTTTTTCTTTTCTTTTCTTTTTTTATTTTAAAGATGTGGGATACAATTCAGGGTTAGGTATACAAATGTTCATTATGCATGTACTTTTGTTGATGAGGTGTGCCCCCACCCCCCAGCAGATTCTCACTACAGACAATCCCACCCTCACCCACCCCTGGTAATTTCCCATTACTGCCAATCTTTTTCTTATAGTATTACGATAATTGTTCAAGATCCACTTATAAGTGAGGACATGTCATACTCAATTCTTTGTTTCTGTGATAGGTCACTCAGTATCATAGATTCTAAGTCCATCCATGTTGCTGTGAAGTTCATAATTTTGTTCTTCTTTATGTCTGCGTAATACTCCATCGTGTATATGTACCACATCTTTTTATCCAATCCTCTTTCGAATGGCAGCACGGTTGGTTCCATGTTTTTGCTATTGTGAGCAATGCTGCAATAAAGATACGTGTGCACTCTTTTCATACAGTGATTTGAGTTCCTCCGGGAATATTCCCAGTAAGGGAATTGAGAGGTTTTATGGAAAGCTGATTTTTAGATCTTTTAGGAATCTCCAAACTTTTTTCCAAAGAGATTGTATTAGTTTACACTCCTACCAACAGTGTAGAAGTGTTCCCTTTTCCCCGCATCCTCCAGCATCTGTTGTTTTTTAAGTTATTGATGATACACAAAAATCAATTCTAAATGGATCAAAGACTTAAACATAAAACCTCACACTATAAGAGTCTTCAAAAAAACACAGGAGACACCCTATGGAAATTAGAACTGACAACTAATTCCTGATCAAAACCACAAGTGCCCAAGCCATAAGAGATAAGATAGACAAGTGGGACCTCATCAAACTGACAAGCTTCTGCAAAGTCAAATAAACCATCAAGAGAGCAGGGAAACAGCCCACAGACAGCCCATAGAAAAAATATTTGCCAACTATATGTCTGACAAAAGCCTAACATCCAGAATCTACAAGGAGCTAAAACATGCCAAAAAGAAAAAAACAAACAACCCCATTACAAAGTGGGCAAAAGATATGAATAGACACTTCTCAAAAGAAGACATACGAGCAGCCAACAGATACATGAAAAAATGCTCGGCCTCACTAGTCATCAAAGAAAAGCAAATTAAAACCACATTGAGATACCACCTAACTTCAGTCAGGATGAAAACTCTTTTTAAACAAAAACTTGCACTTGGATGTCCATAACATCTTATTCATAATTGCTAAAACGTAGAAGCAGTCAACATGTCCTTTAGTAGGTGCATGGTGAAAAACAAAAATTAACTGTGATAAACCCAGACAATTGAATTTTTTTTAGCAATTAAAAAGATGAGCTATCAAGTTACAAAAAATGTAAAGGAAACTTTCATGCACATTACTAAGTGAAAGAAGCCAATCTGAAAAAGATCACATATTGTAGATTTCAATTAGATAACCTTCTGGAAAAAGCAAAACTATGGATCAGTGATCATCAGAGATTGGGGGAGAGAGGGGGTGAATAGCACAGCAGTATATTAGAAAAGTGAATCTCCTCTGTATGGTAGATATATGTCATTATACATCTGTTTAAACTTGTAGCATGTACAACACCAAGAGTAAATCCTTATGTAAACTATGGACTTTGAGTGATAATGGTGCAATCAGTGTAGGTTCACTGATTGTAACAAATGTACCATTCTGGTGGGAGATATTGATAACAGGGATGGTTATGCACGTTTGGAGGTACAGTGTACACGAAAAATTTCTGTACCTTCCACTCAACTTTGCAAAAATCTAAAAATGCTCTTAAACATAAAATCTATTTCAAAAGAGTATAGTTTTCTCATAACCTCATGTATTTTATGTTCCAAGATTCCTATATTTTGGTGTTATTTCAGATCAAATTTACATTTTCCATTTTGTGTTTTAACAGTTATTAACAATGTGTAATAAAATAGTTAAACATAGTTACCTATATATATAAAATTTCTTATTTAGAAAAAAAATACTTTCTTAAATTTTACTACCTGACCAAATTTTTGTTAGAACTCTTTAGTTAATTTAATTGTTTTTTCTAAGTATATATATCTGGAAACCTTTTTTATATAGCTGGATGTCGTATATTCTGATAGGACTTCTGCATCTGTATTCATTAAAAATATTGGTATATCTGCTTGTAATTTTATTTTTGACAATGCTCTTATCAGACTTGGTACTAGAGTCTTACTTTCTTCATGAGTTAGGGAGTGCTCTTTTTAAAGATATTTGAATGAAGGAATTACATCAGAAAAATGGCAGAGTAGTAAGCCCTGAACACTACTTTGTCCACAAACTCACCAATTGATCAACGAGTCATGGACAAATTAATTGAAAACGCCTATATCCCAGGCAACCAGATTCACTGCAGCCAGTAGAGAGATTCAAGTCACTCTCTCACTGGAATCCCTACCCTGAGGGTGGTGCCATATGATGAGAAGAAGACTCTCTAAAACCCAGTTTGTGCCCATGAAGTTTGGTTCATATGTCCAGATCCCCATCTACTCTAAGGAGACTCATAAGAGGACTGGCTTCTGTCTTGCTAGTCTTAAGGCTCTGTTAGGTCCAATGTAATCTAGCCACCTGTAGGAAAACACAGACAGCAGCTTGGACTGGTAAATGCCATAGCTGTGCCCCCTGCTCAGCACAGAACTTAAGAGAGAAAAAATTATAGCTCTCAGCTTTTCCCTGGGGAGGGAAAGAATTGGTCTGTGAAACCAATGCCTCAGTTTCCCCAGGGCTTCTTAAGAATTTGCATTTGTATTGCTAGTTTTGGAGCTATGAAGGGTCTGGATAGGTCTAGCTGTCTGGGGAGAATAAAAATGGCAACTTGAACTACTAAACACCATAGCTCTTCCTTCTGGCTCAGCATAGAATAAGCAGATAAAACATACAGTAGTCTGATTTATTTTTCTCCCCTGGAGAGGGAAAAATTTGGTCTAGACATCAAGCACCACAACCTTTCTGGTGATTGATTTTTTAGCTTGCCTGTCTAAGAGTACTAGTGGGACCTGGTATAATTTAGCTTCCCGGAGGCAAGTTAGTACAATGACAGAGCTTTGAGAAGGGAATTACCATATCCTCCCCATTCTAATTCAGCATAGAGCAAGTAGTTGAAAAAGCTCTAGCTTCTAGCTTCTCCCTGGGGAAAGGAATAAGTTGAATAAATCACCAACAATTCAACTTTTCTGGATGTTATTGAGGAACGGACTTTAGTTCTGCTTATCCCAGTGCACTTACAGGCTCTGGCATAACACAGATTCCCGGGCATTGGAAATAACAGAGAAAGTGGAGTGACTCTCAGAAAGGTTTGAGAGAGCCCCCAAAATATCTGCCTGGGCCTATTAATGGGAGTGTTTTCCTGCATGAGGCCTGTCCATGAAAACTAAGAAAATTGTCCGCTTTTTCTAATGCGTAGACACCAACTCTGTCAGGAAAATGAACCAAGCAAACCTGTTTCAAACCAAGAAACAAGATAAATATCTTGAATCCAGATATTTATACCAGATATTATCATCAGATGGAGTTATATTGTAACCAGATATTACAATCAGAGGAAGTTTTATTATTTACATGAAAGATAATTCAAAATAACTGTCATAAAGACAGCCATCAAAGTCAAGAAACAGTGCATAAAAAAGTGAGAATTTCAAGACAAAAATATAAAATATAAAGCAGTAGCAAATAAAATTTATAGAGATCATTAACACAATATCTGGACTAAAATATTCAACAGAAGGTCTTAACAACTGACTAGTTTAAACAGAAGAAAAAATTAGTAAACTCAAAGAGAGGTCATTGGAAATAATTCAGGCTGAGGAGCAAAAAGGAAAAAAAAAAAAGAATAAAGAAAACTTAACGGGCTTATGGGACACCTTTAAGTTGACCAGAATATACACTATGGGTGTACAAGAAGTGATAAAACCAGAAAGCTCATTTGAAAAATAGTGACTGAAAACTTTCCAAATCTGGGGAAGAAAATGTATGTCTAGATATAAGAAGCACTAAAGGTATAAACTAAGATAAATCCACACTAAAAAAAAAAAATTATAAACAAATCACCAAAAGTCAAAAACAAAAGGATATTTGAAGCAACAAGAGAAAATTAACTTGTCACATACAACGTAACCTCAATAAGACTATATGTGACATTTTAGCAGAAACCTTGCAGGCCAGAATAGAGTGGGATGATATATGCAAAGTCCTAAAAAAAATAAATTATACTATCAACAAAGAATACTAAACCTAATCCTACCATCCTTCTGAATTGAAGGGAAAATAAAGACTTGTCTAAACAAACAAAAGCTGAGATAGTTCATCACTACTTTACTTGCTTTACAAGAAATGTTATAGGGAGCTCTTTAAGTTAAAATAAAAGGATGCTAAATAGCAACATAAAAAAGTAAGCATGAGCATAAGAAAGTATGAAACTCTTTGATTTAGGCAAATATATATACAAATATAGAGTACTCTATTACTGTAATGATGGTGAGTACTATATTACTATAATCACCTTTAATTTGACTATGAAATTAAAAAAAGCAATTTACTAAAATAAAAATAACTAAAAATGTTGTCAAAAGACACACAATATGAATAGGTGCAAATTAGGACAATTATAGCAAAATGTGTGTAGGTGAAAGAAAACTCAAGTGTAGAGTTATTATATATGCCTGAGTGTAAGTTATCAGCTTTAGATAGACTGTTATAACTATAAAGTACTTTATGTAAACCTCAAGGTAACCACAAAAGCAACCTATAGAAGCTTAATAATCAAAGCATATCAATACAAAAATTCAAAAGAGCACAAAGGAAGACAGCAAGAGGGGAAAATACAGAAAAATAGAATGGTAAGACTAAGAAAAAAACAATTAACAAAATGGAAATAGTAAATTTTTTCCTATAAGTAATTAAATGTAAATAGATTAAACTCTCCAAAAGACATAGAAAGTCTACATGGATTTTTTAAAGAAAGTCCAACTATATGCCGTTCTCGAGAAACTCACTTTAGATTTAAGGACACACTAAAGGTGAAGGAAGAGAAAAAAGGTATTTTATACAAAAGGTAACCAATTGATAGGTGGAATAGATAAACTTACGTCAGAAAAAAATTACTCAGGTTAAAAAAAAACTTTTATAAGAGACAAAGACAGACATTATTTGATGAATAAAATGTCAATCCACTGAAAGATATAAAAATTATAAACATATATGCACTCAACATCAGGGCACCTAACTATAAAGCAAACATTGACAGAACTGGAAGGAGAAATATATACATATATATTATGAGTATATATATTATATGTGGGTATATGTATATGTATATTATTAGGAGACTCCAATACCTCCCTTTCAATCCTTTCAATAGTGGCTATAACACCCAGGCAAAAGATCAATAAACAGAGAACTTGAACAATACTATAAGTTACATGGACTTAACAGACATATACAAAGTATTCCACCCAACAGTACCTAAATGAATAATTTTCTATAGTGCACACAGAACTTCTTCCAGAATACATCACATGTTAGACCACAAAACAAGGCTTAAAAAATATAGGAAGACTGAAAATATACCAACCATCTATTCTGACCTCAATGGAATAAAACTAGAAACCAATATCAGGAAAAATTATGAAAAAAATTACAAACATGTAGAAATTAAAAAAATTCTCAAAGAAAATTTAAAAATATATATACTTCAAAACAAGTGAAAACAAAAACCAAAACTTACAGAATGCAGCAAAAAAATACTAAGAAGGAAATTAATCATAAAAAAAGATTCCAACTAAACCACCTACCTTTACACTTCAAAAAGTTAGAAAAGAACAAACTAAACTTAGCAAAAAAACCAAGAGAACAACAAAAATACACAAGAAATAAAAATAGAAAAACAATAAGAAAAGAAAAAAACGATGAGTTGATTTTTTAAAAAAAAATAAGCAAAACTGACAAACTCTTATCTAGACTAAGAAAAAAGAGAGAAGATTCTTATAAATAAAATTACAAATAAACAAAGATATTACAACTGACACCACAAAAATAAAAGAATATATGTTATATGAGAACAATTATATGTAAACAAACAGGATGGCCTAGAATAAATGGATAAATTTCTAGAAAAATATAACCCACCAAGATTGAATCACAAAAGAAAAAGAAAGATGCCTAAATAGATCTATAAGTAATATGAAGAGTTAATCTGTAATAAAAAAATCTTCTCCCACCCTATCTGCCCCCAAAAAACAAGGACAGATGGTTTCACTGGTGAATTCCATATCAAACATTAAAAAAAAAAAGTGCTAATACTTCTTGAATTTTCCCAAAAAAGTAAAAAGGGGAAAATACTTCCAAACTGATTTTATGATGCCAATTTATTTTTCACAAAAATATGTTATATTCTTTATTTAACCTGTTATATGATGAGATAGCTAAATTGAAAATGTAAATTTACTACTTGATAAAATATATATGAATTATTATTTTATTTTTAGAAGAAATGGAATATTTTATTCTCATTTTAAATTTTTTAAAACTAAAATCATCTGAGACCAAACTTTGATATTTGATATTTGAAATATCAAAGTAAGGTAGAAATCATGTTGAATTTAAAATCGTAGTAAAATTGCCTTGGGTAGGATGGACATCTTGACAATATTGATTCTTCCAATCCACAAGCATGGGGCTTTTTCTATTTGTTTGTGCCATCTTTGCTTTCTTTGAGCAACATTTTGTAGTTCTTGTTATAAAGATCTTTCATTTTTCATGTTAGGTGGATGCCAAGGTATTTCATTTTTTGAGTGCCTACTGTGAATGAAGTTGTGTTTTTCATTTGATTCTCTGATTGCTTGCTGCTGGTGCATAGAAGTGCCCCTGTCTTTTGCACACTGATTTTGTAACCAAAGACTTTACCAAAGTCATTTACCAGTGCAAGGAGGCTTTTGACAGACTACCTACGGTTTTATAAGTATAGACTCATATTGTTCACAAAGAGGGATGGCTTTACCTGCTTTTTTTCCTGTTTGGAAGCCTTGGATTTCCTTCTCTTGCCTGATTGCTCTGGCTGGGAATTCTGAATAGGAGGAATGAGAATGAGCATCCGACCCAAGGCAAGCTACAGATTCAATGCATTAGGCATCAAATTACCAACATCATTTTTCACAGAACTGGAAATGAAAATACAGAAATTCATATGGAAACAAAAAAGACCACATATAGCCAAAACAATGCTCAGCAAAAGGAACAAAGTGGGAGGTATCACACTTCCAGACTTCAAACTTTTTTACAAGACTACAGTAAGCAAGACAGCATGGTATTGGTACCGGAATAGACACATAGACCAATGGAACAGGACAGAGATTACAGAAGTAAAAACACAGTCCCTCAACCAACTCATCTTTGACAAAGCCGCCAATAACAATCACTGGGGAAAGGAGACCATATTTAGCAAATGGTGCTGGGAAAACTGGCTGGTCACTTGAAGAATAGTGAAACTGAATCCCTACCATCACCATCTACAAAAGTCAACTCAAAGTGCATTAAGGACTTACATGTAAAACCTCAAACTTTAAGAATCCTAAGCCACGCTCAGTGGCTCAGCCTGTAATCCCGCGCCTTGGGAGGCTGAGGTGAGAGAATTGCCTGAGCCCGCGGGTTCGAGACCCGCCTGGGCAGGCGAAACCTCAGCTCTACAATAAATAAAAAAAAATTAGCCAGGCGTGGTAGCGCGCACCTGTAATTCCGGCTACTCGGAAGGCTGAGGCGGAAGGATCGCCGGAGCCCAGCAGGTCGAGGCTGCGGTGGCCGGGAGTGGCCACTGCACTCCAGTCTGGGCGATCAAGTGGGACTCCAACTCAAAAAAAAAAAAAAAAAAAAAAAGAATCCTAGAAGAAAATGTAGGAAGCACCCTTCTGGACTTCAGAGTAGGTAATGAATTCATGACCGAGTACTCAAAAGTGAATGCTACAAAAGCTAAGATAGGCAGATGAGATCTCATCAAGCTGAAAAGCATTTGCACAGCAAAAGAAACCATCAAGAGAGTAAAGGGACAACCCACAGAATAGGAAAAAATATTTTCAAATTATGCATCTGGCAAAGGCCTAACATCCAGGATCTACAAGGAACAAAAACAAAGTTAAATAAACAACAAGCAATCCCATTAAATGAGGGCAAAGGACACAAACAGACTCTTCTCAAAAAATGACATACAAGCAACCAACAGACACATGAAAAAATACTCAGCCTTACTAATCACCAGAGAAATGCAAAACAAAACTACAATGGGATACCACATAACTTCGAAAAGGGTGGCTATCACTACTAAATCAAAAAACAACAGGTGCTGGCACTGATGTGGAGAAAAGGGAATGTTTGTACACTGTTGGTGGGAATGTAAGCTAGTTCAACCTCTATGTAAAGCAGTGTGGCAATAACTAAAATAACTAAAAATTGAACTTCCATATGATCCAGCAATCCCTCCCCTGGGAACAGATCCTGGGGAACATAAATCGCTCTACCAAAAAGACACCTGCACATGCATATTTATTGCAGCACTATTCACAATAGAAAAAACATGAAACCAACCCTGTTGCCCAACAAAAGTGAACTAGATAAAGAAAATGTAGTGCATATTTAGGATAGAATATTACTCAGACAGAAGAGTAAAATCCTGGCTCGACAACAACTTGAATGTAGTTGGAGACCATCATACTAAGTGGACTATCACAGAACTGATACTGCATGTTCTCACACATAAGTGGGTCCTGAACATTAGTCACATTAGTACAAGGGTGGGATCAGCAGTTTCAGGGCACTTCTATGGGAGGGAGGGAGAGAGAAGGATGAGAGACACATGACAACACAATGGGTTCACTACCAGGAGAAGTGGGGGTCATCTAGAAGCCCAAGTTTCACCAGCAGATAGCCTACTTATGTAGTAAATCCTCACTTATACCCCACAATTCTGTAATAAATAAATTATTAAAAACAGATATATAGCCGGGCTC
>CAUYQG010050904.1:0-26002 GCA_963574415.1 Tarsius wallacei | reverse complement strand
CATCTGGCTATCTTTTGGGCTTTTGGCATAAGACACCAGGATGGGCTATTACGTTTAATTCTTTCCCATAGGGAAAAGGGTTCATGACAACCCTTTTCATGCTCTGCTTAGTATCATTCACGTTCACCTCAAACTCTACCTCAGAGAGAAGTGTTAGGTATTTTTGATTTTTATGAAAGGTCCTGTTCATCTTAACAACTTCATCCTCAGAAGAATCTGTCAAGGTGCCTGGATTAAAACAATAATTCTTAGTATGCTACTGAAGATGATAATGGTGATTCTGACAATAATGATGCCATAACTGGAAAAAAAAACCATTATGATCTTCTCCCCATGATTTGATCTTCACCAATATCTGTTCTATATCCCTGACCCCATGCAAATAATAAAAATTACTGATCTGCTGGTCAGAGCCCAAGAAGCTCATTGGCCCCTATTTTATTCAGGGCCATGTTCCTTACAAAGTCAACATCTTGGGGTTAAGCTCCCTTCCTTCCTGCCTGGCTCTGATTAGTCCTCTTCTTTTCATGCATCTTATTGGATTCCCACTTGGGATCCCATTACCAGAGTGTCTCACTCCCCAGTGTGCCTGAGCCCACAGATCTTCAAGTTGAATGTGGAGCTGAGAGTGAGGAGCCAAGCTACCTCAAATGATTTTACAGCTCACTCTTTCCCAGTGAGTCCAATAATGCCGGTTACTGGGTGTGACTCAGAAGGCAATAAAGTGGTACTTGGAGTTCCATCTGCTGCTGCTCCTTGAGCTGTGTGTTTGAATGAATGGTAGAGCAGGGTTCAGGCATTTCTGGGTCTCGAACCATAAAACCACAAGAATAGCAACAAAATCTCACCCAAACCACTAAAAATAATGTGATGAATAGTTGATGTTAGCATTGAGATTCGGTCTTCCTTCAATAACATTTGCTGCAGTGTTGATTAATACATTGATATGGCCCCATGGAAAAAATTGAATTGAACAAGAAAAAAAAAAAACAACAAATAGTGGCAGCAGTGAACAAATATGAAAGACCTCCAACTGATTTTGCTATTTGGTTGTTTGCCAGGAGGCTTTCTGGCTGAGTACGTTCTTCCAACAAAGTGCATGAGCTAAGATGCTCCTTCTTTTATGGCAAACACCTCTTCAGAATTGCTCTGGTGTTGGTTTGGAGGCTGCTTGCTCAGGGGTACAACGAGAGAAACAGATTCTTTCTCATCCTTCACACAGTGTTCCTATGTTGTCAGAACCTTAGTCATTCTCACAGACTTGAAAGTTAATCCAGATCCTATGAACACACCAGAATTTTCATTTCTATTTCAAAAATAAATTGTTGCTTTTTAAAAAAAAGTGTGTTAATTACCGTATTTTCATCAATGATATATAAAATACATCATTATTAAGCACTAGTAAAAGGGAAATGAAAGGATCTCCAAGAATAACGAGGATGATAAGAAGTACCTCCTATGTGGTCCTCTCCAGTATACCTAATATTCCCATGCTATGTCTGTTCACCTTGGATGACTCCTCCACACCACAGGTCCATGGTACATTCATTTAACAAATCCATTTTGAGCTTGAGTGACTATCATGTACCAGGGATTGTTCCAAGTACTGGGGGGCATATTAGCAAAGAAAATAGGGTTTCTACTTTCATACGGTTAACATTCTAGGGTATAGGGTAGAGCAGGACTAAATTTAAAAATTTATACTCTGTCAGATAGTGACATGGGCGCCAAAGAAAAATAAATCTGTGTAAGAGAATAGAGATTGATAAGGAGTGCTCCTGTGGAATGGTTGTGTTTCAGTTATCTATTGCTACATAAAAAAACACCCAAAATTAGCGGCTTAAAACAATAGCATTTATTCATTTTTGTTTCTCACATTTCTGGGGTGACTGAGTTGAGCCTGGCAGTTTCTCTTAGGATATCTCATGCTGTTGCAAACAGGGACTGCAGCTGGAATCGTCTGGGAGAATTCCGCACTCATGTGTCTGCTGCTTGTTTCTGGCTGTCAGTTGGGACCAGAGTGAGGGCTGTTGCTGGAACTCTTGTGTATGCCTGTCAGCGTGGCTTGGGCTTCCTCACAGCATGGATACTCTGTTCCCAGGACAAGAATCCCACATATCACCTTTTGTGACCCAGGCTGAGAAGTAACACAGCATCTCTGCCTTCATGATTCATTTGTTAGAAATGAGTCACCTAGGCCAGATCATCTTCAAGAGGAGAGAGGAATGAGACCCCATCTCTTAGTAGGAAGAGCATCAAATAATTTTCAGACATGTTTTAAAAACATCACAGGTGGGGCTGGGCTCAGTGGCTCAACCTGTAATCCCAGCAGTTTGGAAGGCCGAGGCGAGTGGATTGCCTGAGGCTGTGGGATCGAGACCAGCCTGGGCAACTTGGCGAGACCTCGTCTCTACAATAAATCAAAAATTAGCCAGGTGTACTAGTGCGCGCCTATAGTTCCAGCTACTTGGAAGGCTGAGGTGGAAGGATTGCCTGAGTCCAGCAGGTCAAGGTTGTGGTGGCCATGAGCGTGTCACTGCACTCCAGCCTGGGTGACAGAGTGAGACTCCAACTCAAAAAAAAAAAAAGATCACAGGTAGTTAGAAAAGTTCTCTCAAAATTAAAAAAAATAAGCACATGAAGAGGAGAAAAAAGTTATGCAAAAACACTGGAGAAAGCTTCCTCTTTGCTGATGATATGATCCTATACCTGGGAATCTCAAGGGAATCTGTCAAAAACCTCTTTGCATCGAGAAAGGACTTGGGCAAAGTCTCAGGGTACAAAATAAATGTGCAAAAGACAGTCACATTCTTATACACCAACAACAAACAGGCGGAGAGCCAAATGAAATCACAATCCCATTCACAATAGCCACACACGCAAAAATACCTTGGCATCTTCCTAACCAGAGAAATAAAAGACCTTTACAACAAAAACTACAAAACACTGCTCAAAGAAATCAAAGATTACATGAACAAATGGAAAAATAGTCCATGCTCAAGGACTGGAAGAATCAACATTGTCAAGATGTCCATCCTACCAAAAACAATCTGCAAATTCAACAAATACATATTAAATTGTCAACATCATTCTTGTCAGACCTGTAAACAATACAGAAATTCACTTGGAAACATAAACAACCATGAACAGCCAAAGCGATCCTTAGCAAAAGAAATAAAGTGGGAAGTATCACACTCCCAGACTTTAAACTTTTTGATAAGGCTATAATAATCAAAACAGCCTGGTGTTGGTACAAGAACAGGCATATAGACCAATGGAAAAAGAAAGAGATTCCAGAAGCAAAACTTTAATCTCTCAACCAATTCATCTTTGACAAAGCCCTCACTAACAACCACTGGGAAGAGGAGAACCTGTTCAGTAAATGGTGCTAGGAAAACTGACTGACCACATGCAGAAGATTGAAACAGGATTCTTCCCTATTACTATACACAAAAATTAACTCTAAAAGGATCAAAGACCTAACGTAAAACCTCAAACTATAAGAACCTTAAAAAACGCGGGAGACATCCTTACGGAAATTGGAATAGGCAACTGATTCCTGATCAAAACCTCAGCTGTCTATGCCATAAGAGATAAGATAGACAAAGGGGACCTCATTAAACTGAAAACCTTCTGCAAAGTAAAATAAACCATCAAGATAGCAGGGAGACAGTCCACAGAATGGAAAAAAATATTTGCCAACTGTATATCTGACAAAGGCCTAACATCCAGGATCTACAAGGAACTCAAGTGTGCCAAAAAGAAAAAGACAAACAGCCCTATTGAAAAGTGGGCAAAAGATAAGAATAGGCACTTCTCAAAAGAAGACATACGAGCAGCCAACAGATACATGAAAACATGCTCAGTCTCACTAATCATCAAAGAAATGCAAATTAAAACCACATTGAGATACCCCTAATTCTGGTCAGGATGGCCATCATCAATATCTCAGAAAACTGTCGCTGGAGAGGATGTAGAGAAAAGGGTACACTTCTACAATGTTAGTGGGAGTGTAAACCTGTACAACCTCTGTGGAAAACAGTGTGGCAGTTTCTAAAAGATATAAAAATCATTCTTCCATACAACCCAGCAACCACCCTTCTTGGAATATACCCAGAAGAACACACATCATTCTATGAAAAAGATACCTGCACACGCATGTTTATTGTGGCATTATTCACAATAGAAAAAATATGGAACCACCACACTGTCCATCGAAACTGGACTGGATAAAAAAAAGTGATACATATACACGATGGACTATCATGCAGCCATAAAGAAGGACAAAATTATGGACTTCACAGCAACTTGGATGAATTTAGAATCTATAATACTCAGTGATCCATCACAGAAACAAAGAAATGAGTGCTACATGTTCTCACTCATAAGTGGATGCCGAACACTTATCATAATACTATAAGAAAGGGACTGGTGGTAGAGGGAAACTGCCGGGGGAGGGGGCAAACAACATCAGTAAGGGTACCTGATCTCAAACCAAGGGAAGTGGGGACCAAAGAGAGGCCCAAACGTTACCTGTGCAATGACCACTTGTACACCCAGTCTTGAATTGTACCCCACATCTTTTTTGTGTGTGTGAGTTGGAGTCTCACTCTGTTGTCCAGACTGGAGTGCAGTGGCCGCTCCCGGCCACCGCAGCCTCGGCCTGCTGGGCTCTGGCAATCCTTCCCGCTCAGCCTTCCAAGTAGCTGGAACTACAGGTGCGTGCTACCATGCCCGGCTAATTTTTGATTTATTGTAGAGATGAGGTCTCGCCAAATTGCCTGTGTGGGTCTCGAACCAACGGGCTCAGGTAATCCGCTCGCCTCGGCCTCCCCAAGTGCTGGAATTACAGGCTGAGTCACCGCGCCTGTTGTTCGGGCTAGTTGGAAGGCTGAGGTGGAAAGATCACCAGAGTCCAGCAAGTCAAGGCTGCGGTGGCCGGGAGCGTGCCACTGCACTCCACTTTTTTAAAAATTCAGTCCAGTTTCGATGGACAGTGTGGTTGCTTCCATATTTTTGCTATTGTGAATAATGCTGCAATAAACATGCGTGTAGGATGACTTTTACATCTTTTAGGAACTGCCACACTGTGGGACAAATGGGACCTCATTAAACTGAAAACCTTCTGCAAAGTAAAATAAACCATCAAGATAGCAGGGGGACAGTCTACAGAATGGGAAAAAATATTTGCCAACTGTATATCTGACAAAGGCCTAACATCCAGGATCTACAAGGAACTCAAGTGTGCCAAAAAGAAAAAGAAGACTGCCCTCCAGTCTGAGCGACAGAGTGAGACTCCAACTCACCGAGCCTGGCCTGTATCCCACATCTTTAAAATTAAAAAACAAACAAAAAACCAAAAAGAACTTGAGAAAGCAGCTCTCGGTAAAGAGAACAAGGATAAAACCAGGAAGCCTGATTAACAGCTGTTAGCTATGTAAGGGCTTTGGTTTTTTTTCTGAGAGGGGAAGCTGATGAAAAGATCTGAACTGAGAAGTAAAATAATTTTTTAAAAAATATTTTGAAAGATTTTGTGATTCTTAGATGGTGAAAAGACTAATATAGAGAGGAAAGAGGAGAAGCAGGGAGCCTAATGAGAAGACAACTGACAAGTTCCAGGGGAGCAGACAGTGGATGGACCTGAAGGGTTGGACATGATGAGGAATTGCCAGCCTGTCTGTATTCTGAAAGTAGTGCCTGCAGGAATAGCTGATGGTTTGGGTGTGGACGGTGAGAGAACAGCATCTGGGCTTTTTGGACTGAGCAACTGGGGGAATGGAGCATCCTTTCATTAAAGTGAAGAAGAAATAGGTTCGGATGTTGGGAAGAGAGCAAAGAACTGGCTTTTGCGTGGCAATTTAGAGACGCCTATTGATCTTTAAGTCAGTAGTGGCATATATGAGTTAGAATTCAGAGGAGAAAGTCACAACCCCTGGGAATCTGGTTTCCCTCTCTGGGCCACTGGAACTGCTCTCACCATAGTCTCTAATGTTGATAAAGCCAGTGGCCATTTTTTGTCGTGATCTTGTTTGACCTCTTGGCAACACTTCAACCCTTGTCACCCTCTTCTTCAGAAACCATCCTCCTTCCCTGTCTTCTAGGACACCACACTCTCCTGATTTGCTCTCCCCCTCTCACTGGTCTTTCTCAGTCTCCCTGGCAGGCTCTTTCTCTTGTCAGCCCTTAAGTGTTGGTATTCCCTAAGTTGGTATTCTTCTCTTTTCACTGTAACATTCTCCCTAGACAACCTCATTTATTCACAAGACTTCAGAAACCATTGCAAAAATAGAAATCATAAACTTTAAAGTTTGTATTCTCTTTTAGTTGAAAGATGAAAAAGATAATTATTATTTGTAAGAGTTTAGTAACTATAACACCCAATGCTCAAGAAAAGTTGCTATAGCACGCGGTTGCAGCCCTTATCATAGGATCAGTGGTGCATCATCACAAAACTTCCTGTTTCTGGGCACCCAGGATAGCCACCCTTCCCATTCTTTCTTGCAGTTGTCTTGGGAGAACTTGTGACTATGTTCTGCTAATGGAATGCAGATGGAAGGGAAGTGAGTCACTTTGAAGTCTGGCTCCTAACAATAGCTTGTGCAAATCTCCAGCTCTCTCTTTCCCTTCTGGTGTAATCCTGACAACCAAGTGTTATAGATAATGTGGCTCCTGTTGGAAGTAGCCTAGACTCCAAGTCACTGGAGGAGAGCCCCAGAAAAGGCAGGTAAAGAAGCAAGTGAGAAGAAAATCTTTGTTGTAATAAGCCATTGAAATTTCAGAGTTTATTTGTTACCTCCAAAATAGCCTTGTCTGTCATAAGTAAGTAAACACTGAAACCCTTGCATGCCAAAACTGGAAGGTAAAATATCTACAGAAATTTCTGATAAAGGTCTTCAAGTGGAGAACTGCTTGTCTTTGCAATCTGGCTCTAGTTTGGGATTATACTCTTTCTTTTCTTTTCTTTTCTTCTACACTCACTAAATTAAAAAAGGGGAATGAATTGCAGGAATATAATACATATTGAGTACAGATCCAATGTTAAGATATGGTGTCAATGTTAAGATATGCAATCTACCCATGTGACAAACCTGCATATATAACCTGTGAATCTTAAAAAAAAAACAACAGATATGGCATCTGTGTTTTCTGTATGAAATGAGGTTTTCCTGACCAGGATATGGTCTGTATGAGCTGTAGGAGAGGAATAGATGTCTGCTTAGATGCCTCTTAGAGTCAGTACCATATAAATAAAGTCGGTTGGGTGGGACAATTGAACATTTGAGTAGAAAGGTGGTTGGGAATTAGATATTAAACTGAGAAAAGCAGGGCAGTGAGAAAGAGACAAATATTTTTGTCACTTCTGACATAATAAGCATATGTCCTCAGTGGTGGCCTTTTCCAATACAAACAAATGAATCCACAAATAACCCTGAGCACATTTGCCCTTTCCCGGTGTCGCCCACTCTTAATTTTCTTTTTTTGTCAGCAAATCATGACATTTCCTGGCTTTAGTCAACCATAAAAGGATTATGTCTGAAAACTTCTTTTGCTAAAGAGCCAAGATAAGAGAACAACACCTCATTCAAAAGAAAGCAAAAGGAGACAGTGAGTTTTTTTTTTTCTTGACTGGAGATTTCAAACTATCTAATATCCAGTCTAGTCTTCTGTTGAACTGGCTTATAAACCGGAACTGATTCTCAGTTACAGAGGCTGTGCTTTTCCCCCAGTTTTCTTATTTTATTTCAGTGGTACCTCCATTGATGTCCTCAATACCCTATGAGTCTTCCTTTATGATTATACAGAACAAAGGCTATCAGTTTATTTAAAAGCATATTGTTCATTATAAATTTTGGTGACACAGATTTCAGAATAACTTATGGATATGGTTCTGTTACCAGGTTCCCATTGAATCTTCCATCACATTCGACTCTCCTAGCTCCACACCTGTCTTGTGCACCCTCCATGCCTATCCCTATGCACCTAGTCATGGATAAGCACAAACTCACTTATATAGAGACTCAAGAACTTTTCACAGAGTTTATTGAGACACTGGCCTCAGTCACTTTCTTGGTTAACAGATTCATATGTTATGACTACCAGCTGGATGTAGCAAAATAGCTGCTTTGTTATAAAGATTAAGCCTCATTGCTCATATAAGGGCCATCTCATATCTGCTTTAGTTGGAGGAGATTTCAGGGTCAGTTTAAATCTTTGAATGAGCGATCTGTTGTGGTCACATTGCTCCACATGACAGAACAATCTTTCTCCAAGTTAATGTGCATCATTATCACCTGAGAAACTGGGTGAAATGAAGATTCATAGGAAATTCATTATTTTATTTTTTAATTTTTATTTTAAGGATGTGGGGTACAATTCAGGATTAGGTAGATAAGTGGTCATTGTACAGGTAAAGTCTGGGCTTCCCTTTGGTCCACATGAACCAACTGTGCTGCCCATCAAAAGTAGACTAGATTAAAAAAATATGGTATGTATACACGATGGAGTATTACACAGCCATAAAGAAGGACAAAATTATGGACATCCCCGAGTACATTTTAAACAAATTCCCTCAGGAGATTTTGATGCACTTGGTTTTCAGATAACACTTTGAAACCTCAGTTGAAATGCATGAAGGACAAAAGCTTGGTCTGGAAGATCTTACAGATAGTTTCCACCTTGAACAAAAAGTACGTCAGGGACATGTCAACACTACCAGTAGCAAAAGCTTTCAACACAGATCATTAGCTGATAACAGCTCATGTTTCCATGTGTTGGGTACTACCCAGAGACAGCAATATCCTTAGTAGTATCATGGAGAGCTGAGGAAAGCTCTAAGACAATGGAGCTGGATTACATCTAGATCTACTACATTGATTTTTGAGTCAGATGCCATCATTCTATGAGAAATGTATCTTCTAGGTTCAAATGAAACACGATCTAATTACTTGCCCTACTGGTCTTCTATGTTACTAAGTACTTCAGGTAGATGTGTGATCAGAGCCGGGAGGGATATACTGTAGAGGTATTTTGGGCATCCAACTTGGGGGTGGGGGAGTGCTGTGACAATGCAGGGAAGGCAGGGAATGGCAAGGACCCTGGGATGATGTGGATTTCTAGGTATAGCAGCTCCTGTGATCTAACAGCTAATGAAGATGTAGAATTTTGTGCTGGCACTAAACTCCTGCAAGTTTTTGTAAGACCTTTTTTTTGAGTAGCCTCCAAATGTGTATCCACAGTCACTGGGTAGACTCTATCCAACAGGAGGGCTGTAGGGCTGATGCTTTCAGGGGGCCTGATTCCAAGAATCTTAACTGAATATAAAAGAAACCTGGGCTTTCAACCTTGGCCTGCCTTCCGACAGCCACCCCCAACATATAACAACCTGATGGGAACGTCCATGTGGACACCCTACTGTTATTTCATATTCAACAATTCTTAAATTATACCAGACTTTCATGTTTAATTCATTCCTGCTCAAACCATTCACCCGTCCAGACTTCATTTATCTGACCATGATCATTACCTGTTGCAGAGATCTGTCATAAGTACCAAGGAAATGACAAATTGTGAAATAGATCATTCTGAAACACTGTGAAATTGAATGCCCATGGAGATATCTGCATATATGTATTAACCAGAACATAAATTAATTACCAAAGTTGGATAAAGCTCATTGAAGCTATGACTTAAAACTAGCAGTTTTGGAAAAATGGTCTACACGTTGGGGGCAGGAGGTGTATCTAGGATTGTTTTGGAAGTCAGGTGAAACTTAAAGTAAATCAGTGTTTCTACATAACGAATAGTACATCAATGAGACATGTTAGGGAGGGAGTTCCCGGACTTGGAGTTAGGCGGGAGTCACTGGTGAATTAGCATCTAAAATAGTCACTTTTGTCCCTTCATTTTTTCTCTGCATCCTTGCCAGTATCTGTTATTCTTTTGTCTTTTTGATCAGAAACATTTTGCTGGAGTAAGACGGTAACTCCTAGTGGCTTTGATTAGCATGTCTTTGATTAATGATGTTGAACAATTTTTCTGTACCTGTTGGCCCATGTTGTCCCATGTTGGTAGCTGGAACCTCATTTTCTGAGGGCTCTTTCCTGCCTGCAGGGTTATTAGTCAGACTCTTCCCCACCTAACTCTCTTTAACATTTAACAAACACCTATTGAACACCCCCTGTACTGCTGGCCCTAGGAATTCAGGGGTGAACAGGACCCGAGACCCTGTTCTCACGGAGCTTGGGCTATGCAGTGGGAGGCACAACAGTAGTCAGTACCCAGAGCCTTCTCCAGTGTGTGTCTGTGTTGAGAGTCCTGGGAGCATCTCATGCTCACTCCTGACTGGCCTGTCCCTGTGCCAATCTTCTGCCCCATGTGGGACCTTCTCCCAGGCAGCTGCATTCCCTTTATTTGTAGCCTCTTATGTGTCTGACTATAGCATCCTACCCTCATCTGTAAAATTCCCCATCCATTTTCCTTGCACTAGAACAACTGTCAGCACACCCACTATTAGGAAATGAATAGCTTACTGTTGAACTGAATAAGCATGAGAGCATTGTGAAAAAAACACTCACGTCTCTAACAAGAATGAATGAAATGAGTCTGAAAGATGAAATAGTATTAATACTCTATCTTTGGTGGCACATTATCTCTATTCTCATTTGGTGCATTCCGCAAGTATTTATTGAGACTCTGCAACATGCCAGGAACTCTTCTGACTGCTTGAGAGATGTGTGTGAATAAAGAGGGTCAAAAATTTCTGGCCTCACAGGGTTTACATTTTAGTGAAGGTATTTCATTTTAAGAACCCATAAGTACTCCCTTGGATCCCTGAGACCTGGGATCGGAGCCTGTATTCTTAGCCCTGTCAGTGTCTGCTCTGAAATGCATTCACCACCTGCCTCTTGCTATTGAAAGGCCTCTGTCCTCTAGACCCTTGCCAGAGACACTCGGGGTCCTGAATACCAGCTGAGGGTTATGAGGTGGTAGTGACCGGTTTTGCATGAGTGTCAGTTCAGGAAAAATAAAGATGTTTGTAGGGCTTTGAAGAAAATACATCTTTTTAAAAATGAGAAGATGCAGTATTTGTAGCCGTGTTTAAGCTTCCTGCTCTTATTTTGCCCTATCTAAATTTCTTTTGCTTAAAATTCTGGAAGCAGCATAACCAGCATGCACTGCACTATGGTGTGATTCTTGCGCTCTGCCTTTGAACACTGGCTGCTGAGTGAGTCTGTCTTTTGTTGACAGTATGCTACAATTACAAGATGTGGAATGACTCCTGGTGCCTCTTTATATTTAAATTCTTCTACTGAGATTTTTTTTTTCCATTTTCCGTTGTAAATAAGGTCAATGGTAATGACTAACACAGGGTTGCATTACTAAGTCTCTTTGAAACCCGTGATTTCATCACATATTTCTTGGCAGGAAGCTTGATTTTGCAAATGACCCTTCTGACCCTCTTGGCCCATCAGCTGTACCCAAGAGACTGCTCTGACAAGAGCATAAGTGTATCTGAGACTTCCAGAAGGGGTTGCTGCTTTCCTCAACAATGCCCAGGCTATATGCAAAATCAGCATCTTGGTAGCTAAACCCAGTGGTGGGCTTCTGACTGTGGGACCGGCAGTGACGGGCCTGAGTATGGACTTCCACAGGGGTCAGTACTCAGTCAGATGGGGACTTGGTGGCCTCTGGGAGCTGGGAGTCACTCATCGACAATCTGTTTACCTGAATTAAATTGTCTGTGTACTTTGATCATACACTTGGTTAGCAGGCTTCAGGGTTTTCCGCAAGTTGGAATACCTTGAGAGATGCTTCAGTAGGAGCTGGGCCTGACTGTCTTTCTCATCTGACCCTTTATTCTGTGAGGCCGAAGCTTACAGACAATGTCTCAAAATAGCCTAAATTAAAAGTAAGTTTTTTTGCCAGGGAATTGTAGTAGACTCACGTTTCATATCTATTTAAACATTAATAAATATTTTATTGTTTTTCTGTATTTTGCAATTATTTTTTTAAAATGGAAAATTTAAAACATAGATAAGTTAATTATTAGATAGCCATCATTTGACTTTAAATAATATAAACTCATAGCCAATCTGCTTTCATATCAACCCACTTCTTTCTTCCCATCTTCCTCCCCCACTGAACTACTTGAAGCCTATCTCAAATTTTGTTTATAAATATTTGTGTGTACTTTTAAAAGTTGAGAATTCCTTTAAAAACGACAATACTATTATACCTTAAAAAAATCCAGAATTCCTTAGTGTCAAAAATCTAATTAATGATTTAGATCCCACCTGATTTTTTTCAATGTATTATAATTTGTTGCCAAGACCAGACAATGACACAACAAAAAAAGAAAACTATGAATATAGGTGCAAAAGTCCTAAACAAAATAATAGCAAATCAAACAGAACAATGCATTAAAATGATTATTCACCATAATCATATGGGATTCATTCTAGAGATGCAAGGATAGTTCAACATGCACAAATCAGTAAACATAATATATCACATTAACAGAATCAAGGACAAAAATCATATGATCATTTTAATAGAGACCGAAAAAAAATTTGATAAAATTCAAAGTCCCTTTATGATGAAAACTCTAAGCAAACTGGGTGTAGAAGAAACATACTTCAAAACTAGAAAGTCCATATATGACAAACCCACAGGCAACACCATACTGAATAAGGAAAAATTGTAAGCCACTCCTCTAAGATCTGTAACATGATAAGAATGCCCACTTTCATCACTTTGATTCAAATATTACTGGACGTCCCAGCCCGAGAAATTAGGCAAGAGAAATGAATAAAAAGCATCCAAGTTGGGAAAGAAGTGAAATTTTCTGATGACATAATGTCACATTTAATATTACAAAACCTAAAGACTCCACAAAATAAACTGATTGAACAGATTTTAGAATTCAGTAGAGTTGCAGGATATATAATCAACATACAAAAATCAATAGAGTTAATATATTCCAACAGCAAACAAACAGAAAAAGAAATCAAGAAAACAATTCCATTTACAATAGCCACAAAAATATAAAATATCCAGGAATAAATTTAACCAAAAATGAAAGATCTATATAAAACACTGATGAAACAAATTTAAGAAGATGTAAAACATGGAAAGATATCTCATGTTCATGGATAGAATGGAAGAATTAATACTGTTAAGATGTCAGTATTACCCATGAACTCAATGTAATTCCTATCAAAATACCAATGACACTCTTCACAGAAATAGAAAAAAAATTCTAAAATTTATATGAAGCCACAAAAGACTTCATATAACCAAAGCAATTCTGAGTAAAAAGAATAAGGCTAGATGCATTTCACTACCTGACTTCAGACTATACTACAAAACCATAGTAACCAAAACAGATATAAAAACAGACACATAGATTGATGAAGCAGAATAGAAGACTCAGAAATAAATGCATGCATTTACAGTCAACTCATTTTTTTTTATATAAAAGTGCCAAGAACATACATTGGGAAAGAACAGTCTCTTCAATAATAGTGCTAGGAAAATTGGATGACCACATGCAAAAGAATAAAATTAGACCCTTGTCTCTCACCATATAATAAATATATTTAAACTGGAATAATGACTTCATTCTAAGACATGAAACTATGAAACTGCTAGAAGAAAACACTGGTGAAATGCTTTGGAACATTGGTCTGTGCAAAGATTTTTAAAGTAATACCTCAAAAGCACAGGCAACAAAAGCAAAAATAGACAAGTGGTATTTCATTTAAAAAAAAGCTTCTGAACAGCAAAAACACAGAAATAAGACCAACAGAGTGAAGAGATCAATAATCTCAGAATGACAAAAAATATTTGCAAACCATCTAACCTACAGGGATAACCAAAATATATAAGGAATTCAACTCAATAGCACAAAAACAAATAATCCAACTTAAACATGGGCAAAAGATCTGAACAAATATTTCATAAAAAAAGACATACAAATGGCTAATGGGTATAGGAAAATGTTCAACATAAGACTTTGGGTATACCTAACCCTGAATTGTATCACACATCTTTATCATTAAAACAAAAACAAAACAAAGCAAAAAAAGACTTTGGAAAGAGTCATTTCCATTCTTAGTAATTCCATAGGAGAAAATTGGATTGGAGAAAACTAGAAGAATTTAGGATCCAGTCCAGTCTACAAATAGAATAGTAATTTTAAAAAGTTTAACACAATGCACAGGACTACCAGTCAATGACAGGTATATTGCAGATATTTCAATTTTTGCCAAAATAATCAGGTGAGACAAATTTATTTACTAAATAAACTTAGCTTTATTAGACTTAGTCTGATTATTTGCATAAGTGTGAGAAGAAGAGTGATTGAACCTCAAACTGAAACTTTCAAAATTTTACCCATAGACAATTTAAAATATAACATTTTAGTCAAATATTGGTAATATGGTTAACATTTTAAGTTGTATTCTACTATAAAGAGAAAAATTTCTTATTAAACGTATGCAAATAAATATATTGTAATAAAATTAAAAATACACGTGAATACTTTTAGAATTTTGAAAGGATCAAGTAGAAAAAAGTAATTGTTCTTACTTTTGTTCACAAAAGCATTCTTTTCTAAAAAGCTGTAAACTATTGATAGCTTAAGAGAGAAAATTTAGAATATAAAATATTTAAGTAAAAAAATCATACAAATTATAATTTTATCAGTTATTCATCCTCATGTAAGTAATTTTTGTTCTGTTTTATCTTGATTAGCAGTTTTATGGATTCATTTGTTTTATTTTATTAGAGTTTTGGAAGTTTTCATTTAGTTCATTGGTCTTAAAGTTATTAGAAATCCATGTTAAGGAGTACTTGTGAGAGTCTTTTTTATGATTCTTATTGCAAATGCCTTTGGAGAAGAATCAATACTGTAGATAATAAAAACTTAATATATCCATGGTTAAAATCTGATGAAAGTTTAACAATTGACAAGGAAAGTTAGTTATTTATATCACACACAGCATTTAATATAATAACTAGAATCATGACTGATAGTATCACACCAGGACAAGCAGACCTTTATAAATTATGTATGTTCTTAAGAACATTTACATAAATTACATATTCATATAAATGCAATGTTAAAGAGAGTTAGTATTACTTTAGTATATGTCAGTGGGACTTTTCATACAATCAAACATATCAAAAAAAAGCACAGTGAGAGACATATGTTTTGAGAATTTCCAGGGGATCAACTGGAAAATCCCAGTCAATGTTAGGTTTAAAAGACTTAAATTAAAATTTTAGTTTGAGGAATTTTGTTAAATGTGTTAAAAGGCTTAAAGCATTTCATTAAAATGGAGTCACATGTCGATTAGTGACTAATCAGAATGGCAGCGTAGAAACAAGAAGGCTTTACTCCTTTTCCATAGAAAACCCAAAACAAATATACATCACTAAGATTATTACTAGCAATATCCTAGAACCCAAATCTGAGAATAAGACAATTCCCAGGACTACAAAAAAGTGAAAAAAACTGAGCAAATGATGAGGTTGTTGGACTTCTATCTTCACAATACCCTTATCCCAATGTGCCAGGCATTGTGTGGAAAATTTCCTCTGAACTTATGGATTCTGTACTGGAAAAAGTGAGATTGACATGGACAACTTGCTTCCCTACCAACTTGGGTCTCCCTGCAGGAAATCATGTAGGAGAACAAACCCCAAGAACAACCAGAGACAAAGAGGGGTGGTAGGACTAGTATCTGCGGCCACGAAACTCTGCCCTGTTTATCAGCCAAAAGACACATCATATAAGAGTGACTGCTCAGCAGCTCCACACTGTAGAAGGATTGTTCCATGAGTCCCCTGGGCATAACCCCCTAGCCAGCCTTCCCACACAGCTGGGGTATCTCCTTTAGGACCCACTCCATCTAGCAGGAAAGCATTCTGAACATTTACTAAAACTGAGGCAAGTCTAGGCTTAAGGTGCCATCTAGTGTTAAAAAGTGAGCAGTGTCTTAGCATAAAACAAACAGCTATACTGCAAAGAATGTCTAGGAAAACATATTTTTAAAAAAATCCAAAACAAGCCAGACAGAGAAGACTATGATGAATAACCAATCCTTCCATGTAAAGCCATAGGCATAGGCATACATCTACAAGGAACAACAGCAAGCAGGAAACCATGACCTCCCTAAACAGATAAAGCAAGGAGCCAGTGATTAACCTTAACAGGATGGCAATACGTGAGCTCTGTAATTAGGCATTCAAAATAGCAAACTCAGTTTAAGGAAACTCAGTGAACTCCAAGATAACATATAAAATCAATTCAGAAATTTATCAGAATAATTTAACAAAGATATTGACATAAAAAACAGAAATTCTGAAACTGAGAAGTACATTTGCCAATCTGAAAAACGTATTGGAGACTCTCTACACCAGAATGGATCAAGTAGAGGAAAGAATCAGTGAGCTTGTAAAAAGGGTATTTAAAAATACACTGTCAATGGAAAAAAGAAAAAAAGAAAAAAGTAAATACAGAACACATACAAGACAGAAGATTACATCGTAAGAATGAAACTTAGAATGACTGGTGTTCAAGAGGAGTTGAAGACGAGCAAGGGGTAAAAAGCTTATTGAAAGTAATAATAACAGAAAAGATTCCAAATGTAGAGAAATATATAAATAACCAGGCACAAGAAGGTCAGAGAACAACAAACAGATTCAACCCATATAAGACTACACCAATGCTTATAATAACCAATCACTCAAAGATCAAGGAAAAGAAAGGACCCTAAAAGCAGTAAGAAAAAAGAAGCAAATAACAAACCAGAGCGCTGAAAGAAAAAATTCCAGCCAGGTGACAGAGACACTTTGACTTAAAAAAAAAAAAAAGACAGAAAGAAAAAGAAAAGAAAAGAAAAGAAAAGAAAAAACTGTCAGCTGAGAGTACTGTGCCAGGAAAGATATCCTTCAACCATTAAGGAAAATCTTTCCCAGACAAACAAAAACTGAGGAAATTCATTACCACCAGACTCATCTTACTAGAAATGCAAAGAGAGTTCTTTAACCTGAAAGAAAAAGATATTAATATGAAAAAAAGAAAAAAAAAAAAACACCAAAAAAAGAAGGAATAAAACCCACTATTAGAAGTAAGTACACAATCTCAGAATATTCTAATACTACAGTCGTGATGGGCAATCCACTCATAACTCTCATATGAAGACTAAAAGATAAATCTATCAAAAAGTATCATAGCTACAGCAACCTGTTGAGAGAGAGGCAATATAAAAGGAGACAAATAAAGACAACTAAAAGTGAAAATGTTGGTGGATGAAACTAAAGTATAAAGTTGAGGTTTTCCTTTGTTTGCTTCTGTTCTTTTTGTGATCCAACCATATAAGACTACACCCGATGCTTATAATAACTAAGCACTCAAAGATCAAGGAAAAGAGAAGGCCCTAAAAGCAGCAAGAAAAAAAGCAAATAACAAATCATAGCTGAAGATATGCTGTCATCTGTTTAAAATAACTTGTTTTATATCTATAAGAAATTTTTAATAAGCCTAATGTTAACCACAAAGCAAAAATGTACAATACATAAAATAAAAAAGGAAACAAATTAAAATATGCTACTAAAGAAAATCATGTAACCACAAAGGAAGACAATAAGAAAGGAAGAGAGGAGACACAAAAAAACTCGAGAACAACTAGCTAAATGGCAGTAGCAATTACCTATCAAGAATAGCATTAAATGTAAATGGACTAAATTTTCCTAAAAGACATAGATTGGTTAATGAACTAAAAAGAAACAAAACATAACCCAACTATGTACTGCTTAAAAGAAACTCACTTTATCTATATAAATAGGCAAAAACTGAAAGAGAAAACCTTAAAAGCAGCAAGACCTTTCAGAATAAAATCTTTCAGAATGGAAAAAGCTATTTCACTCAAAATCTATTTCATTCAAGTAGAAACCAAAAACAGTAGCTGGAGTAGCTTTACTTTTATTAGATAAAATAGACTTCAACTCAAAGACTGTATAAAGAGATAAATAAGGTCACTATATAATGATAAAGAGGTAAATTCAGCAAGAGGTTATAACAGTTGTAAATATATTTGCAACTAACACCAGAACACCCAAATATATAAAGCAAACATTTATAGATCTAAAGAAAGAGATATACTGCAATATCATAACAGTTGGGGACTTCAACACTCCATTTTCAGTAATGGACAGATCATCCAGACAGAAAATGAACAAAGACACATTGGAGTTAAACTACAAACTAGAACAAATGGACCTAATTGATATTTACAGAACATCTTACCCAACTGCTGCAGAATATACATTCTTCTCATCAACACATGCAACAGTCATTAGAGTAGATCATATGATAGACCACAAAACAAGTCCTGATAAATTGAAACAGGACAAAATCACATCAAGCATCTTTTCTGACCCCAGTGGAAAAAAAAGCTAGAAATCAATAAAAAGAGGACTTTTGGAAACCACACAAACTCATGAAAATTAACAACTGCTAGTGGATGGAGGAATGGAGGGGAAATGAGGGGCACATGAAATGCACCAGGTACCAGGTCCACTATCATGGGAAGAGGGGACCTGCTAAAAGACCTAACCTCATGTGTATGCAATTTATTTATGTTGTAAATCCTCACATGTACCCAACAAGTCTAAAGATAAAATTAAAAAATGCTTTGAATAACTAATGGATCGATGGAGAAATAGAGAAGATAATTTAAAATATTTTTAAGGCAAATGAAAAGAGAAATACAACATACCAAAATCTATGAGATACAGCAAAAGCAATACTAAGAGGAAAGTCATAAAAATAAATACCACATACCTACATCAAGGAAGTAGAAAGACTTCAAATAAACAACATAATGATGCACCTCAAGAGACCAGAAAAGCAGGAACAAACCAAACCCAAAATTAGTAGAAGGAACAAAATGATAAAGATGAGAGCAGAAATAAAGGAAATTAAGGCAAAAATCAACAACAACAAAAATCAACAAAATAAAGAGAACTGACCTTCTATGTCAGCTTTTTTCAAGCAGGAGCCACCATCAGAGGTGGAAAATGGATGTATGAAGAGGATGATGCCAAATGGACAAGGACCAGGCCCCTATTAACCGTGTCCAGAACCGCTTTGTAAATGGAGACTAAGCATCCATTGAAAGAATGCAGCTAAGGCCTATGGAGGGGCTCTGAGTCACAGAGTGAATTTGGGAGGGAGGCATTGGAAAAGGCAGGGTATAGAAGGTGAAAAACGGCCAGATCAGACCAGAAATGAGATTAAGGTCAACTGGAGCAGTATTGTTAGATTAAAGTCATCACAGGAGTCTAAGTCCTGGGGTCCCACTTTAAATCTGTCATTCACACACTCGACCACGAACAAGAGCCTTTCACTCTCAGCTTCCCTATCTGGTCATTAAAACCACATGTTCCTGGTGGCCAGGATTCTGTGTGCTAAGTTCAAAACTTTCAAGGTTGCAGATCTCAAAGGTAAAATTCAGGTGTGGTGACTGAAATCAGCAGGCAGCTGGAATATGTTGCAATTCTATAATATCAATCAATGAGGACTCATATCTGATGTTCTCTTACAGCACCCTTGTTGAATAACCCTTGTTGAATATTAAACTGACCTCAAGTGAACACATGAACTTTAGGAAGTTCAGATTATAATTATACTACTCCAGGCAGGTTGAGAATATAAACTCAGCTTACCCTAGGTAGGGACACAATGTTAGGGTCAACTCTAGTGCCTGTCACTAAAAGTCAAGGTTTCTTTGACAGTTTCAACTCTCTCAGAATATTTACATTAAAGTAGAACCTAACCGACAGCTACTTACATGCCCAGAAATTATATTTGTGAAAGAAAAGGTTCTGTGGAAATTGATTCTGTGGAAATTGATTCCACAGAAAAAAATTCTGTGGAAATAATAGGTCAGACCCAATAAACAACCTTGGGACTTTAATTAACCAAATGTATTGCTGGTAAAGTTACTTTAGTAAGAACAGAACCCAGAATTTTTCAAATACTGTTCAGGAATGAGGCAAAGGTTGTGTAGCATTCTGTTAGTACTATGATGGTTGAGTAGAGACAGATTCTCTTTTTAAAATTTATTCTTGTATTTTATTTTTCTAAACAGTGACTTGAAGTCATGTGAAAACATATAGTTCTTCAGCAAAGTTCTATTTCTATTCTTTTATAGGATATGAAAGACAAAAGAATGACAACCAGTCTGTGTCAATGGTACATGATATATAAAGATATCGTTTGTGATATCAGTAATGTAAAGGAGTGGGTGAAGAGCTATAAAGAAGTTTTACCCAGGAACTACAAGGAAGTCAAATAAAGTGAAAGGGAAAAAACCAAGCAACCCCATTAAAAAATAGGCAAAGGACATGAACAGGCACTTCTTAAAAGATGGCACACAAGTAGCCAACAGACACATGAAAAAATGCTCAACCTCACTAATCATCAGAGAAATGCAAATCAAAACTACAGTAAGATACCACCTAACTCCAGTAAGGATGGTTATTGCTAATAAATCAACAAACGACAGGGGCTGGTGTGGGTGTGGAGAAAAGGGAACACTTCTACATTGTTGGTGGGAATGAAAGCACAGTGTGATGATTCTTAAAAGAGCTGAAAATTGATCCTCCATACAATCCAGCAGTCCCTCTCCTGGAAATATACTCAGAGAAGCATAAATTGTTCTAACAAAAAGTTGCCTGCACATACATGTTTATTGTCGCACTATTCATAATAGCAGAAACATGGAGCCAACCCCGTTGTCCATTGAAAGTGGACTGGATGAAGAAAGTGTGGTACATATAAATGATAGAGTATTACTCAGCCATAAAAAAGAATAAAATCATGAACTTTGCAGCAACTTGGGATGGAGTTGGAGACCATCATACTAAGTGAACAGTCATAGAAACAAAGAACACTGTTCTCACTCATAAGTGGACCTTGAACACTAGTCACAATAGCACAAGGGTGAGATCAGCAGTGGTTAGGCACTGCTAGGGGAGGGAGGAGGGTAAAGGTCACATGATAACACAAAAGGTACCTGATACACTACTGGGGGAATGAGGGCCAGCTAGATGCCCAAACTTCTGCCTGCAGCTTACTTACGTAGCTAATCCTCACTTGTGCCCTGTATCTGTATAATTAAAAAAAATTTAAAAGAGGTAGAGGTTTTTATCCAATTGAAATTAAGTTGTAATCAATTTTAAGTATATCATTATAAATTTAAGAAGTTTTATGTAATCTCCATGGTAAACACAAAGATAATGTCTAAGAATATACATAATTAGAAATGAGAAGGGAATCAAAATATGCCACTGAAAAATATCAGTCAAACACAAAGGAAGACAGTAAGGAAGAAAATGAGGAGCAAAAAAAAAGAAAAACAAACAAAAACAAAAACCAAAACACTTTAAGACTAAAGTAAAACTAGAAACCAATAGAAGAAAGAAAAAGCATTAAATCTACAAGTACATAGAAATTAAACAACATACTCTTAAACAACCAACAAATCAAAGAATCGCAATAAAAATTAGAAAATATCTTGAGAAAAATTAAAATGAAAACACAAATATCAAAACTGATGAGATGCAGCAAAACTGTTCTAAGTGGGAAATTTATAACTGTAAACATTTGCATTAAAAAAGAAGAAATATCTCAAATCTGTAACCTGACTTTTACCTTAAGGAACTAGAAAAGCATAATAAACCAAAACTAACATTAGTAAAATGAAAACAATAAAGATTAGAACAAAGATAAAACAGGAATAGAAAAACAATAGAGAAATCAATAAAATCAAGAGTTGTTTCTTTAAAAGATAAATAAAATCGATAAACATAGTTTAATAGACTAAGAAAAAATACTCAAATAATAAAAATTAGAAAAGAAAGATAAAATATAACTATCAATTTTAAAGAAATAAAAAGATTATAAGAAAGTACTGTGAACAATTGCAAACCACCACATTTGATAACCTAGATAAAGTAGACAAACTTCTTGAAACAACCTACCAAGACTGAATCATGAGAAATAAACAATTTGAACAGAACTATAACTAGTAAGGAGGTTAAATAAGTGGTCAAAGAACCACTGAGGACAGATAAATTCACTGGTGAATTTTGCCAAACATGTAAAGAATAAGTAATACAAACTCTCTTCAAACTTTTCCAAATCATTGAAGAGGAGAAAATACTTTTTTTTAAAAAAACACATCTATAAAGAAGTCAGAATTTTATTTATTTATTTATTTATTTATTTTTGATTTTTCCATATAAATTTATTTCTTTTTTTAAAAAGAGATGTGAGGGTTAGGTGAACACATGGTCATTGTACAGGTACAGTTTGGACCTCACTTTGGTCCCCACTTCACCTGGTTTGAGATCAGGTACCCTTATTGATGAAGTGTGCCGCCTTCTCCCCTGACAGTTTCCCACTACTGCCAATTCCTTTTGTGTAGTACTATGATAATTGTTCAGGGTCCACTTATGTGTGAGCACATGTGGTACTCAGTTCTTTGTTTCTGTGATAGATCACTGAGTATTATAGACTCTAGTCCATCCAAGTTGCTGCAAAGTTCATAATTCTGTCTTTCTTTATGGCTGCATACTATTACATCATGTATATGTACCACATTTTTTAAATCCAGTCCATTCTTGATGGACAGCACAGTTGGTTCCATATTTTTGCTATTGCCAATAATGCTGCAATAAACGTGTGTGTGCAGGTATCTTTTTCATAAAGTGATTTGAGTTAGGAGGAAACACTTTAAAACTCATTCTATGAGAACAGCATTCACTTGCTACCAAAGAGTCTTTTTTTTTGTTTAGTGTACCTAACTAAAGCTTATTCATTTTATTGCTCTTTTCAAGAACCAACACTTGATTTCATTGATTTTTCTTTATTCTTTGTCTATTCTTGATTTTGTTTGTCTTTGCTCTCATCTTTATTATTATCTTCCTTTTACTAGCTTTGAATTTAGTTTACTCTTCTTTTCTAGTTCCTTAAGGCACAAAGACAATACAAGAAAACTGCAGACAGATATATCTGATGAATATTGATGTAAAAACTCTTAGCAAATACCAGCAAATAGAATTCAACAGCATATTAAAAGGATTATAAATGATGACCAATTGAGATTTATTCCTGGAATGTAAGGATGCTTCAACATTTGACAAAAGAACCCAATATATACCATATTAACAGAATGAGGCTAAAAAACACTGCATAATTATCTCAATTGATGCAGAGATAGCATCTGAAAAAATTCAACACTCTATCATGCTAAAAATAATTAATTAGGAAGGTAGATGAGAACTACCTCCATATAATAATAAGGGCCATATGTAAAAAGACCACAGCTAATGTCACACCCAATGATGAAAGACCAGAAACTTTTTCTCTTAGATCAGGAACAAGACAAGGATATCTGCCTCACCTCTTCTATACAACATAATACTGGAAGTCCTAGTCATGGAAAAGAGGTAGTTTCTCAAAAAAATTTATTTTTATTTTTTTAATCAGTATTTTTTATTATCATATTGTGGGGTACAGTTAAGGATTAGGTATACAATATGCTTCGTTCAGACACCCTTGGTGATAGGAGGTGTTTCCCCGTCCCCAGACAGATATTGAGTATCATTAATCCCATCCCCTCCTCCCCTCCCCTCCCCGTAATTTCCCACCACTGTCAGTCATTTTCTTATAGTATTACGTTGGATGTTCAAGGTTCACTATATGAGCGAGAACATGTGATACTCCGATCTTTGCTTCTGTGAGAGGTCACTCAGTATTATAGATTCTAGTTCCATCCAAGTTGCTGCGAAATTCATGATTTTGCTCTTTTTTATGGCTGTGTAGTATTCCATCGTGTACATGTACCACATTTTTTTAATCCAGCCATCGTGTACATGTACCACATTTTTTTAATCCAGTCCTCTTTTGATGGACAACATGGTTGCTATTGTGAACAATGCTGCGATAAACATACGTGTGCAGGTATCTTTTTTATAGAGTGATTTGAGTTCTTCAGGGTATATTCCCAGTAGGGGGATTGCAGGGTCATATGGGAGGTTGATATTTAGGGCTTTTAGAAATCGCAATACTGTTTTCCACAGAGGTTGCACTAGTTTACACTCCCACCAACAGTGTAGAAGTGTTCCCTTTTCGCCACACCCTCTCCAGCAATTATTATTTTTTGAGTTAACAAACAACCCCATTATAAAATGCCTTCCTTTTCTTATGCAATTATCTCCCTCAGGGTAACTCCACTGTGTCTAGAAGCAAAATTCCTTCAGTTAAAAATTGCTTCTTGCCAATTGGGGATCCCTAACTGAAGCATCCTAGAACAACAATAACAACAACAAAAAACCCACAGAAGGACAACATCATAATGCAATAAGCAAATGCTTAATCATTTAACCATTTAAGGCCCATAAAACCAAAATACATGCATATTTACTTTTTATTCATGCATCATCTCATTCTCACTTCATAAAAGTCTACTGAATGCCTATTTGAGTATTAGATTGAGGGCATGAGTTTACGTGCACATATAGACACACAGCTCACATTTTCTAGGGCATAATCAATTATGGAAATTTGCAGATAACTGATATAAAATGTTTGATCCTCTCTAGTCATGCTTCCTGGACAGCCAGAGTCCTCAGTTTCAGCCTGTAAACTTTAGACTACATTCAGCTGGCTTACACAGCAGAAAATTAGAAAAAACTGTTCTGGGCATTTGTGGCTTACTTTTGGCACCTGCCATTTTATGAAATCAGGTGCTGAATGTGCTGCCCCAAATGGATTCCCTACATTGATTTATTTTTCTTGTATTGTAGAGCTATGAGCTTTCTTTCTTTTTTTCTTTAGCTGTACTGAGTGATGTCTTCTTTTCAAAATGCACTTGTGAGGATTTAAACCAATCAAGACCATGAATCAAACTGTAACACCTCAAGAAATTTCTCCAGGTTGAGACAAAAGAGGTTTCCATGACAGATTCCTCTGTGATAAGGTACTCCCACCTGTCTTGGTGTGTGTGTGTGTGTGTGTGTGTGTGTGTGTGTGTGTTTCTGTCCATATGGTCCTCTCATATGCTATTTTGTTCTAGACACACAAAATGAAGTAATTTCAGAGATAATATCAGAAGTAGATTCAATAGTTCCAATATGATTCTTTTTTAAAAAGGTCTGTCTCCAAGCTCTTATTCTTTTTTTATTACATATTTTTTATTTTAAAATTGTGGGGTACACTTAAGGGTTAGGTATACAAATATGCATTGTGCAGGTACCCTTGTAGATGAGGTGTGCCCCCCGTCCCCAGAGAGATATTGACTACCGTTAATCCCACCTCCCTGCCCCTCCCCCCATAGTTTCCTGCCACTGTCAATCCTTTTCTTATAGTATTATGATAGTTGTTCAAGGTCCACTTATGAGTGAGAACATGTGATACTCAGATATTTGTTTCTGTGAAAGATCACTCAGTATTACAGACTCTAAGTCCATCCAGGTTACCGCGAAGTTCATGATTGTGTTCTTTTTTATGGTTACGTAATATTCCATTGTGTATACGTACCACATTTTAAAAATCCAGTCCTCTTTTGATGGACACCATGGTTGGTTCCATGATCTTGCTATTATGAACAATGCTGCAATAAACATACGTGTGCAGGTATCTTTTTTATAGAGTGATCTGAGTTCCTCAGGGTATACTACCAGTGGGGGAACTGCGGGGTCATATGGAAGGTCGATTTTTAGAGCTTTTAGAAATCGCCACACTGATTTCCACAGAGGCTGCACTAGTTTACACTCCTACAAACAGTGTAGAAGTGTTCCCTTTTCACCACATCCTCTCCAGCATCTGTTATTTTTTGAGTTATTGATAATGGCCATTCTGACTGGAGTTAGGTGGTATCTCAGTGTAGTTTTAATTTGCATTTCCTTGATGACTAGTGAGGTTGAA